>JANRGV010076499.1:0-16968 GCA_024734035.1 Alethe castanea
AGTTTATTAACAATATCTCAGCACATTCTTTAATGGAGAGCATTAGACAAAGGTAAGTTTAATGCCATATAAATGGTTTTCTCAATAAAATTCAGAATTAATATCCATTAGAATATTAATGATGAAACTTTCCTCAATAAAGAGAGTAATCAGTAACATTTTTACAGTAAGAATCCTGAGTAGTAATTTTTATTCCCATGCATTTTTTGTGAAATTAAATGAATATGCCATTTAACATTAAATTCAGCAAAACTGGTTTTATTTCAAGGTATACTTTGTAACAGAAACAAACCAACTGAAGGCAGTTATTAAAGTTTTCATTTGCCTCTCCAGAAAGAAGGTTCTGCTTAATGTTTTTCGTAATTGGACAATAATGATTTTCAGATGACAGTGAACCCTTCACTGAGGAAGTGTGGACAAAACAGCCATTTCTGTGATAGATGATGTCACCTCTATGAAAATTTGTTTAAAATTTAAAGGAATTTAAAGGTTTTTAAGCCTGCAGTGATTCTGAGCTGAGATAGGGGAAAATAACACTGTCAGACTCTCATTAAGGTCTGCCCATCTCTGAAATATTTTCCCTGGATTTTGGTAGCAATGGTAAGTATGCCAGTAGAAAAAATCACTGAGTTTCTATGAAGCGTTTTAGTTCTTGAACTACTCATTGGTTTTTTTCTCTTCCCTTTGTTCCTCTGGTTCAGGGAAAGGAGCACCCAAGGACTGGAGTTTCTGCTAGATTTTTTATCAGAGCTTTCTCTTATTCATTTTTAAAAGCACTTATACTCATTATGCTTACATTTTACTGATGCCATCTTAACATAAGAACTGCAAATCTTTAAATTCCCCTGCTCAATAGGCACAGAAGTCTATGCTGCAAGACCACGTTTCCTTGCTTGCTGTATGTTATAAGGGAAATAGACCAGTCAGTTAACTGCATAATTGTATGATTATGGTGCACAATTCTGCACCTTGTCTCCTCTAGTTGTTCCTTCAACTGTACAATATAAAATGCTGTAGATGTTTCAAAACTAGAAGATTCTTCTGTTTTACTTTCATTAGGACATAACTTCTGCTAGCATTCTGATATTTATTGTTCTTTAATTGAGGTGGGTTCTTTCTCTTACCAAAGTGTGACTATAAAGACATACACATCATGGGTTATTTTTTCATACTTTTAATAATATTAATATTAATAATAATAACCTTGTTGCAATTACTTTTCCATTTATTATCATGATAGATTTTTACAAAGGAATTTAACAAGCAGATTTCTGGAGTTCTTAATGGAGTTGAAAGGATAGCCTATGCATGTCATTGTACATGCACAGTGGAATGACGAACATAAATCACATACACACACACAGAAAACAAGGCACTGGTAAGACTGTACAAATAACAAGTGACCAAGAGGTTGTTGATACATTAAAAACTGAGCTTCTAGTGCCAGCAGCCATCTCAATACCCTAAGGCTGTGCATGCTTCTGGGGCTCTCTGCTTGCTAGCCCCGCCGTGTCCCTCTTTCCGTATGTGCTGGAGCCCACGTCTGTGGGTGAGTGAACAGCCCCGATGGTGCTGCTGGAGCGCACCAGGAAATCGGCCAAGCGCTGGGTCACGCACGTGGCCGTGTTGCATTTCCTCTTCTCCAGCTGGTGACTGCCAAGGTGAAACAGAGAGAGCCAACATTGAGTCAAACGATGAGCAGTCGAGTGTGCCGCTTCTCATAGTCACTTGAGCTCTGCTGACGTGGGAGTTCTTTTAATATGTGCACAAATACAGGAACATTAGAATCTTCCCACTACCTACTTTGTGCCTGAAAAAAGTCCTTGGGCTGGGTGCTATTATCAGTTTTAATGATGAGGGTTATTCAAATGCAGACACCTGAACAGTCATATGTCATTTTTATTGATATCCTGCACAGCAGTTTATGACATCTAGAAAACCTGTAATGATAGTATAGCTAAGACACTAAGTGAAAGCAATGACTAAATGTTTAACTTTCAGCTGAACTTCTAAATCTATTTAGAGCTCTTGCTGATATCATGAGGATTACTAACATCATGATGATCACTAACATTTATTTAGATCTTATGTTTCCACAGAATCATATCTGCTCTCACTGAAGTGAGTGCTAATATTCCAGTCCATACCAAGTGGTTTAAATCCAAAGACTCTTTCTCCATCTGCACCACATATCATGAGAAGTAGCAGGCGTTGCCAACTTCTGCCGACTTCAGAACCACTCAGGATGGTCTTTAGTTTTGTCTCTCCCACTTAGCTCTGACTAAACAGAGGTTTCATCTACTGAAAAACTGCCACATCTCTTTTGAAACACCAGCAGCTTGAAAGTTCTGTTGTGATGAGAGAAAATCCTTTCCTGAATGATACTTTAGAAAGTATCCAAGGAGGAATCATGTCTAGAAATAGTATCTTATGATCTGAACTAACAGACCATTTACAGAACTCCATGTAAAACTTACGTAGCATGAGGGGTTTTTTTTCATTGCAATAAAATGGTTAGCTTCAGAGAGCTTAGGTTTCCAAGTTTGTTTCTTAGACTGCTGTGTTCTTCCTTCAGACAGAAATACTTGCTTGCTGAGATTGCATGCTGAGTTATTGCTTATTATTTTGGACTTCTTCATGCTGATATGGCATGAGTTAGACACCGGTTGGTGGCTAAAGTTTACTGTGAAGAGCAACAATATCCCAGCTTCAAACTCAGAGCAGTTACCAATATGTTCCTCTGCTTAGTGATTATTTAATCTGTCATCTAAAATGTCATATAACCTTTTGAAGTTATTTGTATTGATCTGAGAATACAAGTGGAATAATACAAATGTCTGTATTATACTGGTTCTTCATTAGTAGCTAGGCAGCAGTTTTTAAGCAATTAATATTTTAAATGTGTAACTGCATTAAAAGAAAATTGTTGGATAGGGCTTTATATAAACTCTCACTGACTTTCACCGGTATTTCTATTGGTTTTAATCAAGTCCTTAACACAGGAGGTTCAGATAGCAACTGGTTCTCCCAGAGATCCTGGTTTGTTTGTGGGGGCAGAATTTTCTTTTCCATTAAAGCTACAATATCAGACCCTGACACCCCAAGTTCAAAATTCCAGTCCTTAAAGGAATCTGCTGGGTTTCTATCTCATGTCTAGGCTGGCTGAACCCACCAACCCTTTTAGCTGTGTGATCTGTGGCCTTTAAGTGAATATCTGCTGCCAGGAGACAGTTCACCCAGTGAGACATGGTTCTAGCCCCCAGAAAAGCAGATAAGACACACCACACTCATAAACGTGATGCCTTGTGTTTGAGAATTACAGTCATTTTGAAGGGGTGTGGGGTGGGGTGTTGTATTTTTCTTTAAAGCGATAACTGTAAAAATGTCTCTGTAACAAAAATACTCAGAAAAGTACAAAAATTGCCATATAATTATATGTTTTTAATATATATTCAAAGAGAGAGGAGCAGGCAGCTATATATCTATATGTATTTACTGAATTCATCTACAACAGAATTGTCATTGAAAGAAATTCACTCAAAAGTCTGACTAAACTAGATGAACTTGCAGGTCTCTTCAAACCTTGATGGTTCTGTGAAAAGTAGAGTGGTTCAGTGCTGCTTATCTTTTAGTACAAATAGCAAATAAATCTTGAAATACTTTTTATTTGTTAAAAAGTTGCCTGAAATTGAATTTATAAATAAGAATATATTTCAGACAAGTGAAATTCTATCAGAACCAATTTCTTATTTTTCTTATCCTGTGATTAAATTAATATTTAATTATGTGATTTAAAAAGTACTTATTTACTGAAAGCATTTATACTATAAAATAATCCATTCTAGTAGAGCTGTAGTATTATTAAGAAGGGTATGTTTTCTCTTTTTTCCCCTTCCAGGCTTGGAAATTTGATGAACTTTTTAAAAAGGAAGGCACTTGCAAAATACACCTTTCTTCTCAAGGTAATGTAGTATTTGCAGCCCTTGTAATTTATGGAAGTGTTACAATTGTGAAGTGATCAAACGATTTGCAGCTTTGTCCCTGGATTTCACTTTCCGCCCTGAATGCTTTGTTCTTTACAGAAAAGCTGATCTTTATGCTTAGAGGAAAGCTCTGTTTAGTAGAAGGATATTTTGATATCTTTTTTTTTTTTTTTTTGAGAAAAAACAGCAGAAGCAAAGTCTCTCAAGTAGTAGGATATTACTGGAACAAAATTTGCGTCATGATTCAATCTGATATGGCTGGAAGAAACAGGGAAAATCAATACCTTTTTGTCTTTGCTGCTGGTTGTTCTGGCATTTCCTCACTAAGTCCAGAGAGTGTATTCTGTGACATTACAGGCAACATCCATCCTTGTCTCTTGGAAGTACCGTCAGATAGATCATCGGCTACAGACAGTAATCTTTGAACAACAATAAAAGAGTGAGCTTGCATAACTCCATTTTTGTATTATTTGAGACATGAAAGCAAAAGCAACTCATGCAATAATCTGAACACCTTTTTCCTTAAAAAGAGAAATAAATATGATTATTTGTTACTCACTTCTCAATAGGTGTAGCTTCCAAACAGCTCAGAGTGACAGAAAGTGCAATGAAGAAAACTGACAGCTTTAGGTTGCACATCTTTCCTTCCAAACTTTCTGAAAAGAACAATGATTCAAAACTGAAAGCTAACCCAAATACTCTTTAGCACATCCTATCACTGATGCCCATTCTGTCCTAAATCAAGAGCAGCTAGTCTTTTTCACAGGCTAGAGTGAGAAAAATGATCCCTTCAAGTTTAGTGACATAATTCAGTTTCAGAAATCTAGCTATCAGCATTAAATGCCCATTTTCCATTTAGTAGTCTCAATCCTATCCCTTACCTCTGGTTTGCATTTCCTGACATATCCCAGTCTCAAATTCTGGTCCCCAGTGCAGTTTACTTTAAAGCTGTCTTAGTCTTTTCCTGAAAAATGCTCTGATTAATAGTAGGGGATGTGCTTTTCTAAAGCACATCTGTTGCATTGCAGGTAAAGTAAGAAAAAGGGAAATTATTTACCTTTTTGTGGTCACGGATCTAACTGGAGCAGCCAGCAAGCCCTCTTGGTTAGCAAGAAGTGTGCATGCAACAATTCCACGCTTGCATCTAGCTCTGGAGTACCCTTTTCCCTCTTCCTTTCTGGCAAGTCGTACGGCTCTTATATATCCTTGACACCTTTTTCAGCTCTGACATCAGGCAGCACAGAGAAACTGTCATTAATTCCAGCCCCTATCGACAGAAAGGGTCCAAGAGAGCAGCAGAGACAGGTGGGTCATTATTGCACCAGCACATCAGCAAACATTCACCTGGTGTATGCAGAATGCCCTCATGAAGGTACTGCAATAGCTTATTGCACATCAGAAATGCAGCCTCAATTTTGCAGCTCTGATAAGCTGCTGAGGTAATATTCCCTGTGGGTGTTTTCGAGGGCTAAGTAAGGTAACAAAAGTTACAAAGAAAGCCAGAGCAGATGAAACACCAGGCCGCTGGTAATTGAAATACAAGAAAACATATCTCAGAAAAAATGGAAAAGTTAAAGTTGTGGAGGCTTGGTGTAGAATATAGATGGAAAGAAGAGGTGTCTGAAGGGATAAAAGCTGTATGATGAATAAGAAAAGAGTGAAAGTTTGTTTTTTTTTAATTTAAATTGACAGAGTTCTCGTTCAGGGTAAAACGGTAGAAATCATGGAAATTTTTCAGTCAAGTCTAAATGTGAATGAAAATTCTGTAACTACAAATGGAACATATCATATTTTACTAACAAAGGTGGAATTGTCATGAGTGAAAATTGAGTCAATTAATACTTTTCAGAAGGCAAAGACTAGGATTAAAAAGCCAGGAAATGTCAGAATAAAATTACCTGTGCGAATTTATTTCTCTGGTATGCATTGAGTATGGTTCAGGGAAAAATGTACAGCTTTTAACAGACTAAATCCAGTGTTAATGAAATACCTAATTGCAGATTTCCAAGGATACAGATTAGAACCATTTATCTCTGATTTCAGTGGAAATTAGGCAAATCACTTTTTTTTTCCCTTCCCCTCTGGCTCCTTAGTTGCTGCAAGGTACCCCATTGCCTTTGGAAAACAGGTCTTTTAATTATTTATAAAGATCAAGATTCTGGCACAAAAGCTGAACAAAAGTTCTCTGTGATAAGAAGTTACAAGGTGCATCTTTTCTATCCTCAAGAGCATGAATTAGTTCAGAACTACTTCAGTGCCAAGTCCCCTGCCTTAACTTCTTTGTTGGTTTAGTCTGTAGTAACAGATTTTCACTGCAATGGCTCAAGTTCCAGTGTCAGCTCACTTCAGGCATCTGTGCTACTTGAGGTGAATACTGAAGGGATATTCAGCTGGGATAGTAGCTTCTTAACTTGATTACAAGTCTGCAAAAAACACTCTGGAATGTGACAAAATGTTTTGTTGGTTGTTGTAGATGTTGCTTTGGGGGTTTTTTGTGTGTTGTGGTTTTTTGTTTGTTTTATTTAGAGGGATGCTACTGCTGAATATTTTTCTCTCTGTTTTTAATACGATCATACATTTCTTTTCACCAGGTTCCTGTAATTCCCTCTCTGAATGGACAGTTCCAGTGTAAGAGAAGTAAGTACAGTATTTTATCTTCAGCATGACAGTAGGTTCTGTGCAACATCTGAAACAAGTTTCTCTCTCCAAAGACTCAATGTAGAATTTGACTATGATCAAATAACATTCTGGTGTCACTTTTACTGTGGCAATTTTGCTTCTCTGAATTGAAGGCATGATTAAACCCATTTTGCAGAGAGAGTGTTGTGCTGAAAAACAATTATACAGATACTCCATATTGACATCAGCCAATCTTCACTGCTTGGATATTGAACTTGAAAATGCCTTAGTGTGCTTTTTTGCTGGGTGGATCCGTGTGCCACTGACACTCAGCAGTGGCTCTTATGCTCAGCCCGTGTGAGAGATGTTTCAAATCCTGAAAAGCAATGGATAGATCAGTTTGTGTTTAAGATTTTAAATTACTGAACTTAATACTCAGAATCTCCTCTGTTTTAAGACATCCAAGTGAGTGGTTTCTGTATCAAACTTGAATCAAGCTATGAGGGAATCAAGGTTGAGGGAAATAAAATGAAATACCAATCTTCAAATAAATATTGATCCCAAATTCTCATTGCAGCTGTCCTGCAAGCAGACTGGGGCGGGGGGCCACTAATGCTTTGAGAGAAGAAGAGAAAGGCTGCTTCTTGAGTGCATTGTAGAAATGAAAGTAGGCTCATGATGTCCCAGGAGCATTGCCAGCCTCCTGGGCTGTTCAGCATCTTGGCAGAGTCAGGAAGGAGTCTATCCAGCAATTAGTCACATGTAAAGTTAAAAAAATTAAGCTATTGCAGCTCCTGTTGCAAGTTCTCTTAAGCAGGAGTAGTGTTTTCCTATACAAACAGGAATGGAATATTAAACTGTGGAATCTCTTGGACAGCAGAACAATTCGTAACTCAAATTTCAAGATGCTGGCACTCAATACTTGGCAGTTAGTGCCATTCAATGAGTGGTTGGAAAGCTATTTTTACCACTGACAAAGTTCCTTAACCTTGATCTTAGAAAAAATCTTTTATTCCTGTGCATTACAACTGTTATCTGCCTAAGGAAAAAAAAATCAAGTGTTCTTGTTAAAGAAATCTGTGATCAATTCTGTTCTGAGTAGTTATATGGTAATTTTAGATATTTATACTTGTGTTTAAGTTTTTATGCAAAGATTTGTCTAAAGAATAGTGCCTATAAGAGGTTAGGTGACACCAGAGCTGAGGTTTAAAAATAATCCAAAAGACATATTCTCCCAATTCCTTGGTTCCTTCTGGAAACTACCTACACAATGTCTGGGATTCCAGAAATGCTGACCATGCTCTGCTCTGGGATGTACTGGCAGCAGAGGAACAGGGAACCAGCCTTGTCTCAAGTCCTGGGGAGTGGGATTTGTCTCCCTAAATGCCAGATGAATATAAAGACCATTCAGATGCCTGTTTCTAGTGCAGAAGTCTAAAACAGCTTACATGATCTGTGTCTGTTTCTTGTTTTTGCCTACAAAAGCAGCCTTGGGCGACTTGCTCAGGTGCAGATGTTTACACCGTGGGTGTCTAAATGCAAATGAAATTAATTCCATCAGGAGTGCTTCAACTCGCTTTTGTGCCTGAGATGAAAGATTGTCGTCTTCTTCTTTCTGACATTTATCTTAGGCTATTTTTGGTACCTGCTGGGCAGCTGGTTCCTACTTCTAATGGCTACTTTTCAACATCCGAGTTCTACATTTGCTTAATAATGTTAATGAGACACATTAAGACTCTTGGTAATGGATGTGTCTATCCCATTTGTGAGGGTCAGAGCCGCCTCACCTGGTGCAGGCACTTCCCCAGCTGCTGTACAGCTGTGTGAGGCAGATGTCTCCAGTAAATTATGCTGTTGCTCAGTTACCAGGAACTAGAAGCGTGCGAATAACTCATGGACTAGTTGGCCTGTTGTATCAAAATGGAAAAAGGGAAGGTTTAGTCATTAAGTTGCAATGGGCTTATTTCAATTTTTTGAATAAACCAGCGATCAGAACAGCAGCAGCATTAATGTGTGTCAGTGTAAATATTACCAATAACGACACAGATTGGTGCACGTGTCACGGGTTGTAGCACAATGTTTAATGCCATTGTTTTGTGTTTACTGCAATTTTCGTAGCCTTTAGTTCCTTTTAAATTAAGCTGCAAGCCAAAAGTAAAGCATAAAAAGGAGGTTTCATTGATAGTATCAGCACCACTGAAAAAGTCTAAGTACCCTATATGGGCAAATCTGAAATTAGAAGAATAAATCAGGTTTTCTGCTGTCATTTTATATATCTGAAAATATCTAGGATTGACATTCACGAACCTGGCTATCACAACATTATTGTAGCAAATAAAAACTATTGGAACATCAGAGGAAGCATAAAATCACTCTGGACAATTCTGTTTAGGAACCTTGATTTTTGCATTTGGATGGCAAAGTCTGAAAACTTTGGCTATAATGCTCTCTTCCCAGTATTTCTTGCTTGCTGCTATGTTATTGAATACTACAATGTTTGTACTTTCTGCTCTGTGTGGAGTTGTAATTTTCTCCTGTTAGCACTTAAGCTGTGTGTAACTGCTTTGTTCAAATAGTGTTTTATCAAATATGCTCTTGCTAGCACAACTTTATTTGTTACCCCTGCTGCATGTGGACCATTTCAGTGCTGATAAAAATACAAAGAGCTGTTCCCATTGATCCCAAAACTGATGTTAAACCTGTGCAAGAAATATGTAAGAAGCCGCTGAGAGGTAAGAGGTAGAAAGTTAATCGTTTGTCCCTCAGTGGAAAAAAAGATGACTCAGAAATAAACAGCGTCTATCCATGGACACTGACGAGCAAATGAAAAGAAGCAATTTGGGTAGTCAACAGTATTTTAAACCAACTTTTATGATGTATTTTGTTACTCAGCTCACGCCACTGAGAGAACAATGATGTATCCTGAAGGGACTATTGCTAATGACTGGTCTGAGAATGAGCTCAGCAGTTTGTGCTGAATCAGTGCCTATAGCTGGGAACCCCTCAAGCAGGAGAAATAAACTCCATGTTTAGATCAGAAAAGCCAGAACTGACAGCACAGTTGTTGCTGAGTTATAGTTCTTAGTGCCATTCTTACTTACAGTTGATAGAATTTTAATTGCATCCAACAATTTTCCTTTGAATACAACAGAAGGTTTAACTTTTTTGAGATTCTTTTCCCCTGTTTCTCCTGCAACTGGTTTCCAGAAGTTAAAAGCAAAAGCAGGATTCCCTTTTGGTTACCAATGTCAGTCCCAAGGGCTCTAAACAGTGGAAATGGTAAATAAGAATTTGAAATAGAAATACTGTTTTTCCTTTGTGGTAAACTGTGGGAAGATAGGTGGGAAGGATAGTCCAGAAGGCAATCTCTCCTGATGAATTACAGCTGTACTGATTACTGGGGATTACTGATTACTGAGAAACATCTGTGCCTGCCCAATGAGTTGGGATGTTATAAAAGGTGAGCTAGCTGGCCCCAGTTGTAGTGTTGGTTGGGGCTTGGGGCTGTGTGTCTGCTCCTGGTTAGAATGGGGTCTGTTGGCTGTGCTGTGAGGAGGACGGGACGTGTGCTTGTGCACAGGACAGGTAAGCAAAGAAGGTGCTGCTTGAGGGACAGGTTGGGGTTTAGCCGCCTATGCAGAGATGAGAGAAGGAGTCAGAGCTGAGTGAAGCTGCCTGTGAGGGAAGGAGTCAGAGTTGCCTGAGGGAAGTCCATTAAAAGAAGGCCTGTAACAAAGGGCTGGTAGTGATGCCAGTCCAGCCTGTCTTGACATAATTGTAAGAGTAAACTAAGTCATTCATTGCTTCCTGATATGCTAGTTCTCTTTGCTCACTTTCTATAGCAATTAATGTATAGAAAGGTGTTCAGGTTTCTGAGATATTGGTGGACTGTACACCTGCTACTACTATAGTAGAGTAGGGAGTCCTCTAGCATGTGTTGTATTCATGTGTACTTGAAAGCAAAACAAAAAGCCCTGCTAAAAGCAAGGGCAAGGTGACTCTATTGCATTATAGATTCATAGAATGGTCTGGGTTGGAAGAGTTGTGAGACATCACCTGGGTCCTAGCCCCTGCCATGGCAGGGACACCTTCCACTGTCCCAGGCTGCTCCAAGCCCTGTCCAACCTGGCCTTGGGCACTTCTGGGGATGGGGCAGCCACAGCTTCTCTGGGCAGGCTGTGCCAGGGGCCCACCAACCTCATAGGGAAGACTTTGTTCCTAATATCCCTCCTTAACCTACCCTCTGTCAGTTTGAAGCCTTTCCCCCATGTCCTGTCATTCCACACTGCCATAAATAGTCTCTCTCCATCTTTCTTGTAGGCTCCCTTCAGGGATGGAAGCCACCCCTAAGCTATTGAGCGACAGAATGAAGGCTCCCTAAATGCTCCTGTTAGGGAAAAAAGAAAGGAATTAGCTATGTGTAAGTGCTATCTCTGATTGAGTAAGTGTAACTGTGAGAACTCTCCACCCCTTCTTCCCCACACCAGCATCTCATATAAAGAGCACAGACATATGTAGAAGATGCAGTGAGACCAGGACCTGCCCCCCTGCTCCCCAGACTTACTCCACTGCAGGTGAATCACTGGGGAATATTAAGCAAATGAAATCAGTCACCTCTTAGAGAAAGTGCTGTTTTCAAAAGAGTTCTACACAGATTCGTGCCAGCCCATCTTACCTGATGCAGTGCATAAGTTTTAACTAAGTTTTCTTTTAAACTATCCTACTTTTTTAAAAATCAGTTTTTTCTTTTTCTCTGCTGGCTGCTGCAAGAGAATGACCATCTGGCTTTGTCTTGAAACACTGTGAGTCCTTTAGATGATGCTAGCTTGACAGCTCTGCTATTAATAGTGGCTTTTCCCCTGCTGTTTTAAAAGGAGACTTGTGCTGAACTGAGAATCAGTCATGTTCATAATAATTCTTCACTAAGTGTAAATGCAGTCTGAGCTTACGTAGGAGGATTTACGTTGACGATATCATGAAGCATTAATTAACTTATTTATAGTATGTCGTCACACATAGCTTCTTCAAAAAGAAATGCAGTAGGGCTGTATTTACAGTATGCTTGAATCATTCTCTGTGTGAGTGCAAGACCTGAACTTTTCATTCTACTTGGAGATGAGACAAGACTTTGATAAGCACATGCAACATGAATAAGTACATGAAATTGTCTTTCTACTATAAGAAGTCATTAAAAATTTATTAGAAGTTCAGCATATGCATCTGAAAACGTTTAGTGAATTTTTGGTCTGTTTTTGTCTTTTAAACCAAATATTGCTGTTTTCCTCCATTTGGCAACAAATCAATTTTTGGCTGAGCTCGTCCTTGATAACAGAATTCAGGAATGGTGTGAAAAAGTCAGAGCTTACATGTGAGCTCTCACAATAATTTAGGATCTACAAGTGACATGGCTAGTCCTAAAGGTGGTGATTTTTGCAATAAATTGTTATTGAGCCCAACACCCAGTGGAAAACTGACATCACAGGATTATTGCAAGGGGGGAAAAAATGAGGCTCTGGAACCTTTCAGTCATTAACATATTGGAACAGTTTCATATTAATAGCTATTGTGCCAATGAAGGATAAAATTTAAATGGGAAAAAGTTGCCAAGTCACCTTATGAAAGCATTTGATTCAGAAAAGAGCCTTGTGCAGAGCAGCAGGGGTGCACAGACTTCAGGAAAAGTGTTTTTAATATCTATAGGTGTAGAATACCTCCTGCATATTTAAAATGGGTATCTTGAATTCTGCTTTTGATTTTGGGGTATCTTCTGTTACATAAATTACTGTCTGCATAGGTAGTCATTTTTATAATTATGTTTCTTGATTTGCGGGATTGCTACGCATTTCTTCTTTGGCTAGTGACCATGATTCTAGTGACTGTAGGCTTGATTTTGTTAGTGTTCATGGAGTTCCCCTGGGCTGCAAGAGGCTCTTTTCATTTTAGAGAGCTATCACATTCCCACATGCTTATTGGAATTGTGTTCATGCTTAGTGGCATTGTGTTTAACAATGAGCAATGTTGGCAATGTTACTTATACTTTCATGTCAACAGAACATTTCATACCACTTCATGTAAATGAGGGGCTAACACATTCTTAAACTATATTTTAGGTTGTTGTCATAAGCAGGCATCATCTTCATGGTGTTAGGGATCACTGCTTTAAGTCATGTATTATCCTGCTACCTTTTATAATACTGATAACAAATTGTAGGAGTTAAAAAAGCCACTGTGGAAAGAACTGTGGAAGTTATCACCATAGAGGTGAGGTAGTTTTTATTAGAAACTCTTAAAGCTACACTGGTATTTGAAGTCAGTACTTAAATTTTGATTAAAGAGGATGTATGTTTCATGCAACTTTAACCTTTCTGATAAAGTATCTATTTCAGGGGATCTTATGAAAATTTCCCATGTTTTAAAAATGGGATGTTGGTAGCTAGAAAGCTGTGCTTACAGGTGCGTGCCTAGCTCTGTGCCCGATTCTCGAAAGATCCTAGACCTTCCACTCAGATATTTCACACTTTTTAGGGCTGAGCGAAGTAGAGTGTACCTAGAAAGGCCAGGAGTATCACCTTTAACCACCTAGCCTGATGGTATCTGCACACTATGTGCATTATCATGCATCAAAAACCTCGTGGACTCGATGGATAGTGAAAGTCAACTGCTATCAGGTTACATAAACCCCTGATTGATGAATCATAGGTAATGTAATTTTTCAGAGGAAAAGGCTCCAGAAGGACTTTGAAGCTTTGAACTGCCACTCAACCTGCAGTACATTTGTTCCTTTAACTTCTCTAAGTATGTTCCTGAGACCATTTGCCTCTTTGCTGATAAGCTGATGACCTGATCACACAACAAATCCTTTTGTACTTTAACTAGGAAGTACTGCCCAAAAGTATATAATTAGGTTTTCAACCTTCTGGAAAGCTGTTTTGACAACTGAAACATTTATGTTTTCTAACATTTAAAACCAGGGGTTTGCACAACAGAATGTCTTCCAGACTTGCTGCAGATTTTATGAAGACTAAAGAATTTCATGTCTTCATAGATTTTGCTGCAAGGCTAGAAGGCATGCCAAAACAAAAGCCGAGCCCCCAAATCCATATAAGTGCAAAGCAATGTGCTGAACTGCTTTCTTAAAGGAGAAACTGTTATGACAGTATCACTGGTTTAAATAAATAACAAGTTATGAAACCAAACAGGAATAGTGTTTTGTACCTATGCAGTATTATCTCCACGGTATGGATCTGAATGCTTTCTAGAAAAGTCTGTTTCTTTTTCTTGTGCTACATAGGAAAAAACTGAGCGATCACTAGTTGAAAGGGATGACTAGAGTTGATGGCAGAGTTGAGGACAGAAGACAGATCCAAAATTTTATTTGGGCTGTAGCTGACATCAACTCTATTGAGGTGAAAGGGGAGGACATCAAAGGATTGTCTAAGGAAATCTGATTTCAGACTCACAATGGGCAGAAAGTTTTGTGCCCCTCTGTGTTTCTGCACATCTGGGGTCAACATCACCCTATGTTTTTTATTAAATGCAAATGGTTGCTTTTCTACCTGGTTTGAGAAGGTAAAGTTCTTACCTCTGAGTCCCTTCACTAGTCTCTACAAGGAGACCTTGTGGCTCCTCTTGATTTCCTTAGTTTGGTATGAACATTGCCTATATAAATGCTTTTTTTCTTAATGGAGAATCAGTTGAATTGTTATATTTTTATTTATTTTGCATCCTTCTCTTTCTTTTGAGGAAGTAGGCTCCCAAAGTATCTTGAGCAGAGTTTTTTATCATTTATGCAGATGCTGGAACCCTACAAGCAGGTGGAAGGGGGGGAAATGTTGTCGAAGAGCCTTTGTTGTGAGGTTCCTATGCCCAGTTCTGCTTGTCTGTTCAGAGGCTGAAGTTTGCAGTAAAGATTTTGGATATGTATCCAGGTCAGGACACAACCCTGAGAAGCAAATTCTATGTTGTCCTTGTAAGAAATTCTCCCTGTTAACCTCCATGTGACTGGGAGGTACATGGCTATTCAGCTCTCACACTGCCAGAGAAGCAGATCTCAGCAGATACTTGTGAGAAATAAAATGGTTTTAAGCACTGCCTTGAAGCCAGTTCTGAACTGATGGGGGAAATGATGGTGAGCCTACTCTGTGTCATGTTATCCTCATCTGGTTTGCCATGCCTTGTCCTATGGGATGTGCAACCTATGGTTGCTGTAGTTTTGGGGAGAAAGACTTCATATTCCCAGCTTTTCATGCATTAGAAGTGGTTGCTTCAACTGGAGTGTTGGGAAAGAGCTACTTGGTCCTTAGTGGCTTCAAAATAATGTGTTGTGTTTAGAGTGAGGGCATAAATATCTTCTGTGCTTTAGGTAGATAAATCATCATGACATATAACATTTAGACTAGGACAAATAACTCTAATCTGCACTTTTCACTGAGGACTTTTATGTATTTCCATAAGAACACTGTTTATCTATTTGAATTTCCTGTGAGTTTGCACAAGCAGCTGTAAGTGGGTCCTGACCTTAGGCTGGGAGATCCTGGCTGACAGGATTTTTATTCCTTGGCCAAGATGAGTAGATCTAAAATGACATGGAGAGATAACCAGGATAGGGGTCAGCTGACCTTATCTTTATCTGTCTAAAAATTTGTTATCCAGACTAAGGTAAGCTCTCAAGGCTTCCAAATCAAAGGGCAGAAAGAAGCACCTCAGGAGAGGTTCTTCCTCCCACTTATTTTAGGCAGCTGTCTTAAAATGGCATGAATTACTCTCTGGAAATATCTGACTCTAATGCCTATTGTGAGACTCTGGATGAGTATCTTCAACACAACTCCTTTCTAAGAATAGGTTATACCTGCTTCTGTACAAATACTTGGTGTTCTTGAGGTATATTCCTTATAATGAAGTATTTGAATGATGAGAGGTACCCCTTTAGCAGAAATCCCATGGAGAAGAAGGGAATTCTGTATGCTAAGATGTGATAGACTGTCTGTAATGCTTTGTTACCCATGAATTAATCACAATCAAGAACAATGATGAATTCCCTATCTATTGAATTTTACATAAATTTACCTAATACTAAACTGTGCATTTATAAGCATATGATAACTTTACACATCTACACCTCTCTTCTTGGAGAGGTATTAATTTGTACCTGTTACCAATTATAAATCACTTGAACTGCCCATTAAAATAACCCCGGGAGATAAGTATTTAAAGGAATTTGCAAAGTGCCTACTACAGGTGGGTGTTTGTTTGACTGGAAATTTTTATTTGCTTTTTATTTTAATTTCCTTTTTTGGGTCTGAATCTTCAACTTTACTTGCTCTGAGTGGAAATAATTGTTGAACAAAATAATGTTACAGAGATGGCAGAATTACACAGTCCTGTATGTGGTGTTACTATGTTTTGGTGCTCTTTAATGTCAGTAAATTTTATTTAATGGTTATGTATTTAATAATTTATTAAACTCCAGGACAATGGCTTTTATTTCCCCATTTTGCTCGTTCCAACGGGCAGTGTTCTCGCAGCTTGGACCCTAGTTTTTTGTCTTATTTTCTTGTCAGAGGCTTTTCAAATTTCCTAAATGTCACAGTGGGTAAGTGAAGAAAATATAAAATGCAAGAAAACTGTTGAAATACCTTAAGGAGAAATAAGAATTTGCCTCAGGTTTTTGTTAGAGGATCAAAGGTGGAAACATGCTTTGTATTTCTTGTTGTGTAGGCCAAATCCCAGGTTGGGCAGACGTCAGGTGTGATTTGGAGACCATTAGAAAGAGAAAACAGAAAGCAGTGCTATAGCTCTAACAAAATGTGTATTTTTTGAGGACATATGAGGTTTTTCACATATTAAAAATATGTAAAGAGCTTTTTGCTTGAGAGTTTTTTCCCATGTGTGAGATCTGAGAAGATACCCTATCAGAAATTGAGGCTTTGCTGAATCCCAATCCCACCCTCACCTCACATTTTACACATGGCATTTAGGATTTTGATGTGTATTAAGATTTCTTTCTGGGAGGGAGACAAACACAAGTGTCAACAAGAGATTTAAGGTCACAAATGAAACCTGTCTCAGTGCCAAGACATGAAGACCTATCTACTGATTCTTAGGTGTGATGTCTAATGGACTTAATTGAAGTCAAGTTATCCATTTCTGTCACGTAAACTAGAACTATTTATGCGTGGTCAAACTATTCTCTGATTTTGTAATATCCAGTAATCAGTAACAGAATCTCATTCCCTGTCACCCTTCCTAGAACTCCACCAAGCCTGTAAATTTACCCACTTAGGTGCACTCCTAAAGTTCCTTTCTAGCTTGTGGGGGCTCTCTGTCTTCAGTGGACAGCAGTGTGACCACTTCATGCTCAGAGATC
>JANRGV010076530.1:0-16964 GCA_024734035.1 Alethe castanea
TATTTATAATATCTTAAAAACGGTTATTTTCTTTGTCTGCACTAAACATGTGCCTTTCTCCCTGAAGATCAAGTGCTGAGCAACACTAAAACAGTGCAAATACAGCATAGACAGAGCTGTTCCTATCCAAAGAATTAAAAAAGGCAGCTGAGAATTAAATACTTTTTCCACCAAATCAATACATCAAATCAATTCTGTACTGATGTTCACTACTGATAGGTTCATGTTACATCTTCTGGACAGCCCTAAATAGAGTTGATAGGAACACCAGAGAAAAGGAGCCTCTGAAAAACAGTGAAGAGCCAACACACAGTTCTCTGAGTGAAATCTGCACTGCTTGGGTGGTGTGGAGGATTTTTGGAAGGAGATTACAGTCCTAATGGTTATCAATCTCCTTTCTTTCATTTGTGTTCATCTCAGTCCAACAAAAGAATCCAATAAACAAACAACAAAACGTCTTCTTGCCTCCTACTGATCAAAATCCCAAGCAGGCTGTTCAGGTGAAATTTATTTCCTGAAAATTATTTACATTCCCATTTCTAAAACACATAACATTAAGAAAATCAGAGTGAAGAATCCACATTTCTAACTCTTTTACAAGAAAGAAGTCCTATCCAACTATTTCTGACATGACTTATCTGCTCAAATGGAACTTAAATTGTTACCTCCTTTATACCTGTGCAACATGCCACAGTGATGTACTGCACACTGACAAAGTTTGGTTTTGATGCTGCTTTTTATACTAAAACCCACATCATCCTGGTTACTGATCCAGTGAAAGGCATGACTGATTTCCTACTTGGCTTTCCATTAAAGGGAGAAAGTCCCAGCAAATGGCTCTCTTTGCAAGGCCTCCCACTACATGAAAATCAGTGCCTACCCCTTAATTGCAGACAGATGGCTAAACTCTAACTACAAGCTATTAGACAAGGAGGATAAATGCACCAGAGAGCTGACATGGATTAGATGCAAACTTAACATACTTTCTGATAAAGTTAAAACTTTTAAGAGGAAACATTTTGAGTGACTGAATTCTTATGTTCCTATTCTTGAATCTTCTGTATTTAATCAGCCCTTGACACACAGTCTTAAGACTTTCTGCTGTATGACATAATATCAATCAGGCTGCTTTAGCTGTTTTCATCTTTTGACAGCATATCCCTCTTCAGGTTGTCTGCATGGATGTGGACTGAAAACAGAAGTCTGACATCAAGAAAAACTGTTTGCAGCAAAACATATTTTACTGATGATGCGAACAGAACTCAGTTCTTATCCAAGATCCACCTGACTTGCTCAGGAGGTTAAAAAAAAGAAAAGCAATGAAATATTTCAACAAAAATAGAAGCATGCAATTATGTTTTTATATGGTCATTACATTCATGTTCTACTAAACCTCAATTCAGTGTCATATCAGAATTTACTGTCCCTGATCTCATTTACCTGTCAACAGAAGAATATCTTAAAACCACCACAGAACAGTAAACAAAGACAGACATAGTCTCACTCAGCTAAATGTAAGAAACATAGAGTGAAGCCTAATAAAAACTTGCAGACCTGCTTCCTGTCCCCTTCATAAAAGGTGTTATTCTGCCAGGTGGTTTATCCAGACTTCCTCAAGTTTTAATTATTTCTTTACTTAATGAGTACAGTAGCTGATCTACATTTATTGCAGTAGCTAGAAGCTAGTGTGAATAAAATACCAGTTCTGTTTGTGATGTGGCAGTTATCTTTGTTTGCAGACTCTTCTAATTACTTCCAGGTCATTAAGTCCATCTCCAGCAGGTATTTTACTGTCATTAGAAAAAGTGTTATAATGACACTAAAAAAGTCAATGAGTACAGAAAAAAAAAAAAAAAAAGTCAGAAAAGGTCAAAATAAAGATCTAACCTATTAATTGAAATCTGGATTACAGGCCCAGAAATCCTACAGATAACCCAGCATGTATTCTGTGAGACACCATAGAAAGTGATAGGTTACACTGTGGCATGTGTCAGGGCAGAATTTCAGCTTAAAAGATATCACATTAAGCCATTTTCTTTATAGTGAGGTTAAATTATAAGAATAGATAACATTTCTCATTAGTTTAAACACTGATTTCCCAATACACAACATGTGGAGAAAAGATATATATACACTCAAAAATATATATTCATATACATACACACACTTATGTACAGAACTGACAGTGAATAAATTAGCAAAGCTGCCTCTAGTTGACCAATGGCAGCACTGAACCAGGTGTAATTTTTTTCCATTTCACTCCTGAATATTTTTTTAGAGGCGGAAATCCAAACCCATGCATTTGCCATGTCTTCTCCTGCCTCTTCCACAGACACTATTTGCAGAAACCCTGGCTCTAATTGCTTGATCCACTTGTTCACTGAAAGATTGCCTCAATTACCAACACATTTCTTGTACCAATCCATCCACTTCCCATCCTTTCTTTAGTTGTTTGTTTGTTTGAGATCTATTTTAAGAAGGTATAGCTGTGGGGATTTCAGCAATAATTAGATTCTGCCACTTCAGCTATCCAGTCAATGCCTGTGATTCTAATTCCAAGGGAAGATTTCCAAATGCAATCCAAGAGAATGTGTAAAAAAATGCAGTTTAACCTAAATATTCAACAGACCACTTATGCTGATAGTCCTAATTGTTCACAAGTGGACAAAACTATGCATTAAATTGTCTTCTGGCATTGTTCTAAATCAAAGGATGATGTGGCTTCAATAATCATGTTTGTATTTGCAAACTAATTGTATCACTTCTCTTTCCTTTCAAAAGTTGTTCCTAAAATTTAAAAACCTGCCAAGACACTGTTGGAAAAACACTTCTGTCCTTAAAAAGGCCTTATTCCATATTTATAAAAAATGGACCACAGAGCTTCACATTCATTGTGGATTTTCAAAAGGTTTCTGACCTCCCTGGCTAAGTGCATGGTGTCACTTTTCATTCCCTATTAACTGGGAATGTGTAGGAATAGTCTGTAAGGGTGAAAAAAAGAGTTAACAGACATAACTTGCAGCTTTGGAGTTAGAAATTAGGAAGATTTAAATTTAAATTTAAATGTCTAAGAGAAATTGTACCTGCATATGATACCTGATCTCGCAATTGTCAAAACTCATCACTCAAAGAGGGTACCAGAGAGAAAAGTTTCCTGTTAGTGTTTGCTTTTCATCTCTAATTTTTTTCTTCCATCCCCTCCCTATTAGGCGTCACCTTAAGGTTAAGACCATAAATTTTTATCTTTTGATCAAAACAACCTTTCCCAGTAATAAAAAAGAACCCCAGGCTTCATAGTATGGTCAGCATTTACTTCACTAGGCTGTTTTTCCAAGGTATGTTTGTGCTCATTTGCTTTTTTATTCATGTAGGTGTGGCAGAAAATCATCATGGTACCACAAATCTGCCCTTTCTCTTCATAGGTCCCATCCTGTTTGTCTTGACATTAAACATTGTTCCTTCTCTCTCATTCCTTGGATTTTAGCTCCCTAAAATGCTGCACTGGTAAAAGAATGATGGCAGGCACCAGAAACCAAACAAAAACCCAAGCCAGCCAATCAGAACAACACAACTACACACAAAAAACAGAATCATCAAGTATCAGATTTCAGAGAAGAGAGGATGTGATCACTTCCCTACATTAAATATACCGGGTCAGCATGTAAACTGTAACTGTAAAATGAGTAGTGCTACTAGAATTTCTGAATCAGCCCTCTCACTTCATCACTAAAGTGATCATCTAAAGAACACTAATACTTGTGAAGCTATGGGAAATCCTGCATATTATTGGTACAGGGTGCAAGACAACAAGGTTTCTTTCACAGGCTATGTCAGGTGAACTACAGCCTGGGAAATACAGAAGGAGCTGCATTGTGGGGTGACTGTCACACAGGTGAAGCCACTGCTGCACCAAGGAATCTGATGTCACTGTTCCACTGGAACACCATGCATTTCACATAGTCTTTTCTTCACAAAGGCTGAAGGGGGATACAGATACACTGCCTGCTTCTCAAAAGCAGCAGCAGTCTCAGAGCTTTGCTCTTTCTTTTCCTCTCCAGTCCTCAGGGCCTTGGGCAGCCCACAGCTCCAGAGCCCTGACAGACCCCTGTGCAGTTAAAAATCCACTGGCAGCCATTTGACTCCTTTCTCGAGCTTTACCCTACAGCTTCAGATTTAACTCCAAATCCTCAGAATCTGAGCAGACTCTATTCCTGGAGACACTTCTTTAGACCTATTTCTTTTCTTTGCAGTACTCCAAGCAGGAACTGCTCAACAACCTCTTCAGTTTTTCCTTTACTACTGGAGGTCACTAGAAAAGAAGAAATGGTCTCATCACTAGATACTATTTTAGTGTCACAGACAAAGCAAAATTATTCATAATCATCTGGGTCTATGCTGGTCTTTTCTTTGGCCCAGATATTGAAAGATCTGTTTTCCATTTTGTAGAGATGGGAAGGATACTAAAGCATCCTTCAGCTTGGAATTTTTAAATCAACTTAGTTGCATATTTGTATTCTTTATGTGTCCAGTCACTTACAGGCTGCAATGGCTATAAAGCAAACAGCATCACATCCAACTGCACCCCAAAGTAATAATATAAAGGATGGATACCATATATGTTTAGAATAATCTTAGGAACATTATTGAACACAACACTTCCATGTCCTAATGAGAGATTAGGACAATAAGAGAGTGAAGGAAGTCTCTCTCACGATAGGCTTTTTTTTAAGAAACCACTGAAATATAAAGTAACTCCTCCTGGAAAGGATTTAAATAATACAATTTTTACAGTAACAGGGAGTCATCAAATCACTGAGCTTGCATGCATTCTATTCCTTCTTCAAAATTATATAAGCTTTAGAAAAACACTCACAACATAGTGTTATTAATAAAAAAAAAAATCTGTTTCAAATAAAATTTGTGTCTGTAGTCTGATAGATACACCAGATTAGGCAATTCATCTCCTTGGCAAAAACTGTTGGTGCCATTAATTTCTTCTTTTAAATATACAATACCATACCTGTTTAATAACAGTCCATAAATCTTAGCAGACACTCCAAAAAGCATTTACTCCACAAAGAACTCCCATTTGGCAAGAGAACAGTCACTTGAATCCCAAAAGAAATCTGATAGAGTATGATAAAATCCTGGTTATATTATCTATGTAATTTCTTTTGCAAAAGAATCCAAGAAATAAAGTATGAACTACAAAAAAGTTCTAGAAGGTATAATCCATGTTGCTGACCTTTGGCTTCCAGTAATTGCCTTAACAGTAAGACATACACCTGTCCCTGAACTAGTTTGTGTTACACTTCAGAGTCAAATCATTGGATTTGCAATATCAGAAGATCACAGGATCCCATGTTAGAGAGTTTTCAATTGTATGGAACAGGATGTCAAGTTCTTCTTCATTTTCACTCATTCACTTTAGACCAACTGGAAAATCTTAGGGCTTCACAGCTTAAACTAACCATTAAGTTCCAGGTGGAAAGACACCATGAGGAGTGCACTGGTACCATGCTGCTCTGAAGGCTCTCTGCAGAGATGAATTTCCTTTTTTCTCTTCATAGTCTGAAATATCTCTTGAAAAAAATATGAGATTATTAAATTTCAGGAATGTAAGGATTACAAATGAGAAAATGAGAAAAATTGTACTATTATAGCCTAGCAATTTTGTGTGTATTAGTTAACACTCTCAGAAAGTGATGGTTACATAAGCTGCAATAAAGGCAGAAAAATCTTTGACAGAAAGTCAGTATTGGAATTCAACAACAGCCAAATTCTGCATCCCTAATCCTAACTAAATTAAAGAGTGTTGCTGTCTTTGTCCCATAAAATAGCAGCTTCACCCCTAATGCTGATTCAAATACACCTAGCTGGGTTCTAAACTGGAAATTGTCCAAGACCTGTTTCAGCCTTAGAAAGTCTGAACTGAATTTGAACTGAAGCACATTTCCACCACCTCCACTTCATGTGTTTCTCCAAGACTGACATCCACTATTCAGCAGCTTGCATTACCCTCTGCAAGGCAGGCTTGGGACTCTGGTCAGTGACAGGAAAGCAAGCACATACATCACTGACACCATCTGCACAGCAAGACTGTCTCCAAGATCTTCTTTGGGTGGTCAGAAATAGGCTGAAGGATTAAACAAATGCTTACTGCCAGTTGCCTCCAAAGAAACCCCAACAAAAACACCAAAAAACCCAATCCTCAAGTGAGAAAGGAGACAGGCATATTTACAGTGTTTTAGTTCAAGCCATTATTTATATGTTGAAGGGGGAAGGACTAGCTGCATATCAAAGTATGCTGCTCAAGTGCTCTAGAAAAAACTAATTCTGCAAGGCTCCAGAATGTTCAATCTACTACCCTGAGTATCTAAATTAGATTCTTCAAACCCTTGCTGTCACACTTATATACAACCCTCACTCAGTGTGCTGGCATAAATCTCCATGACCTTCTACCATTAGGAACAACCATCAAAAACCAGCAGTCAAAAAAAAATTAAACAGAAGAATTAGGCAACCAAGAAGCTGTCTACCCACATGGTCATAAAGAAATCAGGCAATTTTTCAGACTGACACAAAATGCAGTTCAAAAAGTCATTTGGCTCAGAGATTTGTGGTCCTTAATAAGCACAACATTCCATATGGTGTCTAGAATTAATATCATAAAGAAATTATTATTGTTATTATTATTATTAAAAATACACAGAATCCTGGAAGAAAGGCTCGTATAAAACAACTTTACAAGATCGAATTAACTCTTTATTGTTAGTAAACAGCTCTAACAATTGAAGTGACTATTTAGACTACAACTATAAATTATTACTATACCATATTATACATAATGCTTGCATTAACAATAAATTCAAATTAAGTCTTGTAAATAATGGTATCCATTGTAAGGTATGTAAATAAATCTATCCAGAGGAAATACTAAGAAAAGGATTTCAAACCCTGTGTTTGCATTTCAATTAGAGTAAGTTCTTTTGTCTCCATTTAAATAACTGATTGGCATCAGTGTTCCAAACCCCTTCCTCTTGTATCCTACAGAGCTTTCATCATTTGCACATCATTAGTTCCTCAGTCTTCAGGAACCCTAAACAGGACACACTGTGACAAATTATCTATGATGCAGTACACAAACTTTTGCCAGCCAATTTTGTCTGATGATTTCAGTAAGTCTCTCTTCACACACCAGCTTCACTAAAGGTCTATGAATCAACCACTTCTCCTTTTTGAGTTATTTCAGAGAAACTAGGCAACTGCAAAGGATGTTCCAAAACATGTATTGTTCTTCCTTCTTGGAAAAATGGTTAGATACAAAATACATTATTGTAATGGTTCAGAAATGTTATTTTCTAGATTTCTAGGATTTCTGTTGTTTTCTCTTTTAGACTGCTAGCATATTCATACACATACCATCTGCAATACACACCAACATATGACTGTATAAAATCTGTAGATTAGATTTTATGCTGAATAACACAATCGGGATATTTTTCCAGAGAAGGAGAAGCCAAATCTGAGTTTTCATTTAGAGTTAAGATTAGAGTCACGTGGAATGAAAGTTTTGGTTGAAGCACAGCTGTAGTAAAACCTTTTCAAAGAGTTCTGCATGATGAAGTTTCCCATTTCCACCCAAGCTGAGTTAAAATGGCTGAGAAATGCATCACCTATGGAGACATACTGCTTAAATATACAAAAGGTTCAATCAGGCAAATTACTGAATCTCATGGTTTTACTTTTCTTGCACAGAGTGTATTAGGCTATTGTTTTTACAGTATTTAATTGAACAATTCTATCAATTATCCTGAGCAAATATGCAAATACTACTACAGCTGCCTCATGCAGTTTTTTCTGACTTAGCATTCATTAAAAACTCTGCTAGGCTGTGTAGCACATTAAATTCATTTTGCAAACATAACAAGTGTCTTACCTAAAAAAGTGTTTCTTTATAATTAAAACATTTGCTCTTATTTGGCACTTTTCCTTCTGTAAATTGAATTCAGAAGCTAGAAAAGGCTCCCCTGCAGTATGAGTATCTCAGGGTAGAAGCACACACTCAGGGCTGGGTCGAGGTTTATTTCCCCCATAAATGAGAAAGCTCTAATTAGCCATCAACAAAACTGGCTCTTTCATCTCCTTTATGCAAGAAATAATAGTCTTATAAAACCCATTACCAGAAGATATGCTTGGAATCAAGGCCTATGATACACAGTTAGACTGGATACCTACATAGAAAATGAGAACTTACAGTGGCAAAATTAAAATAAGGGCAAGGGTTTTGGGAGGGATTTGAGCTCCCTTGTCAGTGTGGTTCCTCCCAACACTGTTCCACTGTGCCCATGCCACAGTACATCTAAACCAGTCCATGTTTAGGATTAATCTTGAACTGTACTCAGCCACACTGCAATGCCCTTCCATCTACATTTGATAAGGACTATAATGAAGTCATGCATTATTTCACTTTCTCTGAACCCAACAAAGTGAGCATTAGGTGTATTTACACAAAAGTAGATCTTTCCTAAGCTTCCTTATGTAGGCTTTCTGTGTCCATCCCTGTGGACTCCTTGCTGCAGCATCCCTACAAATCCGATCTCCTAAGAGAAGAGTTTTAAAGTAGGTGACACCAGATCTACCAACTGAAAAATCAATGCTGAATTGGCACATGCAGGATGAACTGCTGGCAAGATTGGAGTTTTGAGGCTTATAGCTCAGATAATTGGCAACACAAGCTTAAGAATAACTTTCCTTTTCCAAATGACTAAGTTCCACTCCTGGAGATGGCATATTGAAATAAATCCCCAGCCAATACACTCCTTGTACAGTCTAATATAGCCATATATAACACAGCTACATTTATGGACCATATCGAGACTTTTAGACTAATCAGAAGTCAAAATGCTAGAAAAATTCTAAACAAATGATCCAAGTCAAACTGACTTACTAAGACACATCACCTTCTGTTGGTGTGAAGCAGGTTTGCTTTTGTTTCCAATATAGGTTAATGGTATTTTTCTTTTGTCTCAAGGTAAATCTGTACCTGGGTAAGAGTTTTTCCTTTTAAGAAAAATTTTTAAAACATTAGAAATGTGTATCACTTTTCTAAACAGCTTTTAATGGATCTGCACTTTACACAGGACTACTGGTTCCCTATTTATACTGTGACACCACTGGCAACTGATTAAAGTGCAATTTTATCCTGAAAATGTTCACTGGAGTACCTTCATGAGAAAATTTTTGTTCATAGATGAAAAAAAAACATTGTGTGGCTTTTTGAAAACAGCTCACTAGTAAACTATGTTCATAAATAAATGTTTATCAAGACGCAATTAATGATACTATTTTAAGAAGTGGATCTTACATACATAAACAGCATTTCTATTGTTAAAAATAAACATAAAATTTTAAAGAAAAAATGCATTTAAGGAATACTTCTATTTTTTCTTCTTTTTATAACTCATAGCTGGAAGCTAAAATAAAAGTACAAACCACTACAAGCATGAAATCATATATTGAAACAGCATCCTGAGCACCCTAAAGCCTTTGCTGGGCTATATTTGATACATGACATATTGTCAAAAGCACCTCCTGTTCTTATCACAATATCTTTGTAGCTATTTAGAGAATTTAGCCAATCCAGCAAGCCTTTGCACATAAATAAAGAGTGGGAGCATGAAAGAGAAGGCATTTCTGAGGCTTTTGAAAGAGATAAGAGATTAAACAGAATGTATTTCTCCAGTTTATGGGTCCTCTGGACTGAAAAGTTGTGTTAAATCTTTCTTTATAGGCCAGCATTTGTGTTTGTCAAATTAAAAGCTAAGACCTAAAATCCTTTATTTTTTGAAAATGATCTGAAACAGTGCACTTCTGTCTCCTTCAGATATTAAAATCACCAGAAAACAGTGGAACAGAAGTATTGACAACACTGGACTTTGGATTACAACTTACAAGAGGTTTCCTTTAAATGTTACATGATACTAATTTTGATTCACTGATACTTTCCACAATCTTACTTCTATGGTGCTTTATTACTATCTAGACTCTAAAGTAATAACAAAAATATATAGCATAAATATAATAACAA
Organism: Alethe castanea; assembly: GCA_024734035.1. Taxonomy (NCBI): domain Eukaryota; kingdom Metazoa; phylum Chordata; class Aves; order Passeriformes; family Muscicapidae; genus Alethe; species Alethe castanea. The sequence goes on from JANRGV010076530.1 coordinate 10,091, forward strand.
AAATAATCAGGGATCTCATTGCTAAAATATTAAAATTACTTTATATTCCACTTGCTCAAGGTTATTCTTGTGTACAATGAAAGATCATTTAGGTACAAGAACCATTGTGGGTGTTGCCCTCTTTAAGGCTCCAGTTCCTTGCAGGAAGGCACACTATTAAAGGTGCTGTTACTCCTAGCCAACTTGCAGTGTTAGCAGATTGCATATGCATTCCATTAGGACATTAATGTGGTTTTTAAATCATTACTAGTACATTGGGTGATATATTAGTATTTGCATGTGTAAATAAATTCAATTAATGTGTTAACTGCACAGACACATGAAAATTAGTTTAATCAAGTCAATTAAATCATAAACAATTCAGACATAGGAAAGTAAGCTTGTAATGCAATTAGTGTTCTAATATGCTAGTAACTTTAATAAACAGGATTGTAATTATATGTCAGGTCAAAAAGACAAAATATTTTAATTGATATAAAAAGGGAGCTTTTTGTTGCTACACTAGCATCTAGCTGAGTTTAGAGAGAATGATCCATGCTAATGAGATCAAAATGCAGTTATCTAGAATAAAAATAAGGATTTTTTAATAGAAATTTATCTCCAAAGTAGTTCAGATGACTGAATGAAGTAATACTGACTGCAAGAAACTAATCATGCTGTAATCTACACACAGTTGAATTACACATTCATACAGTGCTTTCCTCAAAGCTTTTCAGAATAAAACAGAAAATAATTGATAATATTTTAATATTAATCATCATAAATTCATCTTGTATGAATACAGCAAACAGGACCGCTACTCAAAAAGCAGTGAGCTGTGGAGAGGTGATGAGTCATGAAAAGCGCCATCCCTCTGGTTATTGTGTAATTGGGTGCTAATTAATGAGGGGGACACAGCCAAGGTGCGGGAATTCCAGCCCCCCACACCCTAGTGCTCTGCTGGAGGGGAGCAGGGCTGGGCAGGGGGCTCAGGGACCCCCAGCGCCATGCTCAGCTTCACTGAGGTGTGAGGAGCCGATTTATTTGTCTTAACCCGGCTTGTCAGAGGCGCATGGGGGAACGGGGCTGCGCAGAAGATGGAGGAGAGCCTTGTCTGAGGAGACTTTGCCTGACAGCCAATTCCTGTCTCCCATGGGACAGGAGGCAGCAGGGAAACACTGAACCCTGCGGAGACACTCTGCAATCGATGGCAAAAGGTCTCCACCAATGGACTGCAGCGGGACACTGGACTGGGGCCATGGTCTCCTGCCAGCAGGCAGGCCTCGGGAAGAGCCAGGCCCATAAAGAGGAACTGCATCACAATCCTTGGGGGCTTTCCCAAGAGCCAGGCTCATAAAGAGGAACTGCATCACAATCCTTGGAGGCTTTCCCAAGAGCCAGGGCCATAAAGAGGAACTGCATCACAATCCTTGGGGGCTTCCTCAAGAGCCAGGCCCATAAAGAGGAACTGCATCACAATCCTTGGGGGCTTTCCCAAGAGCCAGGCCCATAAAGAGGAACTGCATCACAATCCTTGGGGGCTTCCTCAAGAGCCAGGGCCATAAAGAGGAACTGCATCACAATCCTTGGGGGCTTCCTCAAGAGCCAGGGCCATAAAGAGGAGCTGCATCACAATCCTTGGGGGCTTTCTCAACTTTTTGAGTGCGGCCTTTTGCCTCGAGACTTTTTGGTCTTTTCCTTTTGGGAGGTTTTTGAAGCTTATGCTTTTGTCTTTTGGGGGTCTTTTTGAGTCTTATGCTTTTGCCCTGGGCCCAGCCTGCCTCTTTTCCCTCTGCCTCAGGCACTGCCCAACCTCGCTCAGCGCCCTTTTTTCCCTCTGTCTCCTCTCTCTCTCTCTCCCCCTCATTCCTTTCCCATTACTCTTCCCCTTGCTCTGTCTTTTCCAGCCCTCTTTAGTAGAGTAACTCCTTTTTATATGGGGTGACTTTTTTCATTACCAATGAATGGTTTTCAGTTATAATGTTTGTCACATTTGACTTAATTTCGTTCCTGACCATCTATTTTTAAAAGAACTTCTCACAGTTCCCCACAGTGGAATGCAACATGAGCGGATGACAAAATATCTTAAATGCAGTAGATGGCCTTTTTATACCAAATTAAAGAGCAGCGAGCATCTATTGCTGGATCAGTTAATAATCTTTACCTAGGAAACAGCAACAAAGAAAAGCCTCAGGTCTGAAGCAGAAAAAAAAATGCTTACCCATAGCAATAGCTTGACTTGCTAGCTGTAAATTTAAATATTCAGCCTAGCTACTCTAGAGTGATGTACTGCTGGGAATTGGAATAGGCTACACATATGAACAAACACTTTAAAAACATGAGTCCCACTAGAGGGAAGTCCCCTGCAGGCTCTGGTGCAGCTGACATTCTCTGCAGTGCAAATGCTGTGCTATCCCATCCCATCCCATCCCATCCCATCCACTGCACTGGCAGAAGAGCAACTCCATTCCAAAATTCTGGTTTCTCACACAACTTTGAAATAAAAAGGCACAGTATCTGCACAATCAGACAGTTAAAATTTTAATAGCAACTCTTGTGAACAGTTAATTTGCACATTGAGCAAGCAATAGTTAGCTCCATATTTGAGAGATGCTATTCCAAGCTAGGTAGCATGAGACAAAGCCATTACTTGACTGCTTTTTAATTCCAAGAAAAATCTCTAGTATTTTTTCCTTTATTGAATCCACAGTCCAGTAGTAAATTAATTATTAGGTTTAAAGAAAGAAGGGGATAAGAGGATTTTACTAAGAAGTATTTGCCTGGGGTTACTACAATGAAGTCTGAATAGAAAGAAGTGTACAGAGGGAAGAAAGTATTTTCCTACTTAACATATTTATACAAAGTCATTATGATCTTATCTTGTGACACACAATATTCAACAACTTGATCATAAAAATCATCCCCAAAAGCCAAAGAAATGCAATTATTGCCTTAAAAAAAACCAACACACAAACCTAATTAAAAAAAAAAAAAAAACCACAAACAAACAAACAAAAACCCCAAAGCTCCACTCCAGAGACATAAATGGCTTGTTAAAAACCCTTCCTGATTTTTACCAAAAAAGGTCACCTATTGGGACCTCCCTCTGGTCATACAGTAATTAATCATTCTGAAATGTCATTTTTTTACAAGCCATTTTTTAAAAAATACATCAAAAATGGAAATAAATTAATGACTTTTTTGCAAATGTGCCACATTTGCCATATGTTGATGTGCTTATGTTTTTATGATTTTACTCTCTAAGACGGAAAAGCATAGTTACCTGTTCCCTCAGAGCTGCCTTGAGATAAGGACAGCAGCACAGGGAAACATCCTGTCAGTGCCCCAGGAACTCAACACCAAAAGAACTGGCACAGAGACCCCAGAGACACTGGAGACAGGAGAAAGGGATTTGGTGCTGCTGTATCTGTGCACAGCCCTGCTGACCTTCCAGGTTCTGGTACCGTGAGCAAGAGCTGGACCATGGGTACCTAAATTTGTCCCCCTACAGTCCAACAGAGATGAGTATTCACTAGTCCAGTGACTTCTCAGTGCTCTAGAAAAAAAAAACCAGCTTTTTTGCTTTTTCTTAGACCACTTCTATTACACCCCTCCAATAAATCAGAGCATATGTGTGCTATTTCTGTCCTTGCCTTGACTTTGAAATCACCTGCATCTCTTGCAATAGAGATTAACTATAAATAGCTATTCTGCAATCTCTGTTTTTTACAACACTTCCATGCAGAGAGATGCTGTCGGGGTGGGAACAACATGTCTCACAGCATCTACTTTTTCAGCTAGAAGTAGTTTTTTCCTACACTGTACCTCCAGTAGAGCATTTAAGAGCTCCCTGATTGTCACAAAAATACAGGAAAAAGATATAATGAACACACTGAGTAAATATTTCAAAAGTGGCATTTTGAAACAAATTCCTGAAGCCTAAGAACTTTCCAAAGGTATTTGGGTATTTCTTTGTTAAGATTATTTACCTAGTAGGCTGCCAACCAAGGGCCTGCTGCAGACAGCCACCCATGCCCTGGACACAGTGATCAGACCCATGGATCATAGTGCCCTCCTGGTTCTTCCCTTTGCCAAACACAGGAAAGCAACCTGAAATAAAATTTTCTCTTTGCTCTCGGCAAGTACTAATGCTTATCAAACTCAGGTCAAACATAACAAAATGGCACTGGGTCAGGGAGTGGCTTTTGTAATTGATTTCCAAGTTTTCATCAATGAAAAGGCATTTTAGTAACATCTTCATTAGCCTGCTTGTCCACAGCAACAATCACCACTCTCCCTTCAAAATGTCTGGTTTTAAAAACCCAATATCATTGTTGGCAGAAAGCAATAGAATGAAAAAAACCCTTGGTGGCATGTTGTGCTGTAAAAGGAAGTCTGGACACAGGTAGTGACAATTAGCCATCCCTTGGAACTGCCAAGCAGCAGCATCATGTGTTTTGCAGCCAAAGCTGCAGCACAACAGAGCAGCACAGGCTGTGCAGGAGACTTGGGCTCTCAATTTCTTTGTGCTTCTCCTGCCTGGCTACTGACAAAGCCTCTCACAGCACACACCTGGCTTGTGTTTCACCTTTTCTGGTTTCTGGGTCAGGGTCTTAACAGTGACCAGGAGAGTGAAATAACTGGGCTCTGGAATTTTTTTCAAGACTCCCAATTATGTCAGTCAGTGAAAAAGCAGACAAATTTATAAGGGTCTTAAATACTTAATGGAAATAGATGCAGAAGAAGCTGCACTTTCACACTGCCTGGAAAAATACCTCACTATAATGAGCCACAGAGACAGCAAATTCTCTCCCTTAAACCAGTATTTTATATTTTGTTCTAAACTATTTCAATTAAGATGCCATGTAATTTAGGACCAGGTCCATAGAAAACTTTGGGCCATACCAGATACTACTGCCTGCAAAGCAGAAAAATGTCCTTTAGCTACTAAATAAATACAAAATCCATTGAGAGGAAGTTCCATTCTACTCCTGCAGGAGAAATAACTTTAAAGACTGTAGCTATATACATAATATATATACAATATATATACAACACTGTCTGTTTTCCCTTTCTAATCCCCACACTTTCTTCCCTGAGAATGAAAGTGCTCATTGAGTAACCCATCTCAAAACCCAATAGGATCCATCTTTATTTTACCAATGGAGTGAGGTACATTTATTTTGGCATACTTTTCTGGGAAAAACAAAAGGGCTAAATTCCACATCTCAGATGTGCTCCCAAAGCTTTGCAGTCAAACTCCAGAGATCCCAACCCCATTATCAAGAGATTTTTCCATCCAGCTCTTAGTTTCCAGTTCCTCAATACCAGCCCCATCCTCTGCAAATCCTTTTGGCTCATATGTCTGTCCAGCAATCACCAATTTCCAACCTACAGAACAGAAGGGTTTGCAATGACAGCCATGTATACAGAGCTGGACCTGAGACAGACTGCAGAGTTAATGGAAGGTAAGGCTGGAAGATTCAGTCCAGAATGAGCTCTGACCTTCTGTTGTTTAATTTCAGTCTGTTGTCAAGACTGAAAGTTCAAGAATGTCCAGAATCACAGTTCCTGTGTCTATGGATGGCTCTATCTTGTCACACACAATCCATTTTGAGCTCCGAATCAAAAGAAATGGAATATCTACTAATTTTTAAAATATCACATATAAAGACTCTGTAAATATCTCAGATTGATTTTGTCCAGTTCTCAGAAAATATGAGAAAAATTCCAGGCACAATAGAGATCTCAAGAATCTTCATTGAAAATCATACTTAGTTTCTGGTGCCAAATTTCACTTCAAATGCTAGGTTGACATTTAAAACACCTTCTTGCACAGAGGGCACTGTTCATATTACAAAAAATTAATTAGCCAGATCTCACACACTTTTATGTATTGTAATTCATGGATTACTGAGATTCATAATTGAATAATATGTAGATGTCACCTAGAGGTACTAAGCCAATTCTCCTTCTTGTAATTGCCTACTAAGTAAGAATGACACTAACTTTAGCATTTTCTCTCTGATTAAGGCTGCTATAGATTTGTGGTTGCCACTGTGTAATATAAATCAATAAAGAATAATTTTCCAGGCAGCAAATCAATTGTCAGTTCACAGACCCTGATACCTCTGTGCAGGATTTATTGAAAAAATGAATGGCAGGCTTGTTAGTGGATGTGCAACATGTTTTACAGGCACATAATGGTGTAGGGCCCAGTCCATTCCATACCCTGCCAAGCTCCTTAACTCCTTCCTTGCCTGACACAACTGTGGTGAAATGGAAGAAAAGTGAACAGACCTCCTAAGTGGAAGAAATTAAGTTAAAAATCATATTTGCTTTATACTCCTACATTTTACCATCTACTGTCTTGATGCTCCCATTTCTGCCATGAGATTTTAGGGCAAGCATGCCACTATACAGTCTGAAGTTGTCAAATGGCAAGTCATATAGAGCTGGGACTGATATTTTAGGAGTTGAGCTATCTGAAAAAGCACCAACAGGATGAAAAAAATCTGGAAAATGCTAACTTGATGTGGTGGCTAACAGCTGGCCCGAAGGTCTCACAGTTACAAATAATCCCAATCTTATGACTGAAATATAACAAATTGTATAAGTACTTTAGCTATGTAACTCGTCCAGTGTGGACAGCTGGAGAGCAGGTCTAGACCTGAAACACTAATCTTAGAAAAATTAGGATTTTGGTTAAAAATTAGTTATTTAATAGAATTAATTAAAAAGCAAATAGATAGATAGACCTTGCTGAAAATAATTAAAAGTTAGAAGGAAAACCGGGCTTGAGGTAGTTATCTGAAACTTAAATAATTGATTGCCTGTCATCTTATGTTTGCTCAGCTGTGCTTACAATGGGAAAAGACAAAACGAGTAAGTAGAC
>JANRGV010076611.1:0-16956 GCA_024734035.1 Alethe castanea
GCCTGCCTTGTCTTTGCTCCTAAATCCTATCTCTAAAAGAAATTAAATATATTAAGATTGGCAAACCCAAGTCACACCCTGACACACTTTTATGTAACTGGTCTCTTTTATTATGCACTTATTCTTCTAGTAACTATTATAGATATATTGTCTAGTTAAGCTTACCTTGAAATATAATTCTTATTGGCACCTCAAAATCTGTGTTATTTATCTTTTTATCTTTTTAAAATTCAGTCATCTGTGTCCATGTAGTCATCAACTATTACATCTTCCCCTCATATTGAAGGATATCATACTAATATGTTAATATATGAAACATCTCTTTACAGTTAGAAGATTAATTTCTGTTTGCTTTTATTGTAACTTTTCCGTAATCACACTGTTCTCAGTCATGCTCTGGTAATATATTGTATTATATTGGCATAAACCTCTGACTAAACTAAATTCAATCCATTACAAAAATTAACCAGTGATAAAAATGAGTTTTCTCTGGCTGGTACACAGCCAAATGGTCCTTCATGAGGAGTTGGGTTTATTTTGCAGCAGAAAAAAAAATAACTATTTTAGTACTAATATTTAGCATCTCTGCCAATGGCAGGAGGGCTGGAAATAAATGATATTTAAATGATAAATAAATTATATTCTACGATTTTATGATTTCTGAATAAGAAAAATCTGCTATTTGTAGTCATATACCTTTTGGCTTCTATGCCATTGTTTTCCCCCCCGCTTTGTTTCGCTTTCTCTCATACTCCCCTTCCCTGACCCTTTTGCCAGTAAAAGGACTCCTTGGTGACTGCTATGAGTTTATGCTTCGGAAAATGTAATACAAATAGACATATCTCAAGATCACAGATATTGTCTGCCAAAGAAAGCTATTTTGCTATAAAAGTAACTATTTTTAAAGAGCAATGAAAAAGAAAGTAAAATATGTCTGGTTCCTGTATTTCACATGCATCCTCCTCCCCCAAGTTCAAATGCTGTTAATTCCTGGATAAAAAGAGGATGTGGAGGCTGGTGTCATTTAAATATTTTATTCATTACACTTACTACGTGGTTTGTGGGTAGGAAGTGAGTAGGGACTGTAAGGCTCCTTGGATAGTGCTACAATAGCTATGAATATATTCTTCAGGCTTTGAACCTATATAACTCCTTGCAATGAATTACAGGACAAAAAGTCCAAAAAGTCCTGTAGGAGTACCTGTACATTTTGGCATCCTGCATAGACAATCAAAAGGAATTAAATGCACTACTACTGTCTAAAAAGAGACCGTAGAGACTTACATTAATATATGCAGTAATATAACTGAACATTTCTTTCTGAATGTGAGTGAATAAGTAATGCCATGGGAATGAAGAGGACATAGATCTGTATGTAGATTTCTTATAGTAACATAGAAGACAAAAGACGATATTGAAGGCTGCAGAATTACTTCAGATGTGTAGCAGTGAAGTTTTAAAAGATTCTTTCACAGTAATTCAGAGTAATGAGCTTTTAATGGTATTTTTTATCAAATACAAAGGAAGCAGCATTAATACCAGATCTCAAAAGTACTACTTCCAATTACACTGCAAAAAAATTAAGTGTGTTAGTTCACAGGGCATGAGAAACAATTTCTGATGGGGAAAAGAATTAAAAATCCTAGGCAATTTCAGTCTCATTCCCAGCTCACTAGAGGCAATTGAGAGAGCTGGTAGGTACTACCTATTTTATCAGGTCATCAGTGAAGATTCAGGTCTACACGATGTTATTTGCAGTTCTTAGTGAAAACAGAGTACAGTGATAAAATACCAATTTCTGATGGCGTATTTTGAGATAACATGGGCTTTTATGTGACATAATGTTGTGTGCTGTTTTCTAGTTAAATAGTAGACCTAAGACCTTTATGTATTCTTCTTAGCCATTAAAATTTCTTCCTCTAAAATTAACTAACTAGGTGTTCATATTTCTAAATAAATAATATTACAAATTTAATCAGTGCAAAACTGTGATTATAAAATCCAAAATGCTAATTTCTAAGCACTTACACATTAAATTTTCTATGATGCTTGAAAGTATAATTCAGTTTTGTTCTCAATTAGGGTTTTTTTAAATAAACAAACAAATCTATCCGCTTTCAGTATACTAAATCTCACCAGGCAGGTATATCCTCAAAACAGATATTTCAAATATTAATTTTTCAATCCCTTACAAAAGTATGAATTTTTGTTTTGTTTGGTTAAGACATCTCACAGGATTACCTATTATTATAAGTTATGTGTTGTTAAAAAAATGTCCATTAAAAAAGTGGACTAACTATGTAATTCTGCAATTATTGAAAATGTACTGCTAAGAGTTTAGCTCCTTTCATTTGTATTCAGCCCTAGAGGCAGATAAACATATTTATAATTTTTTTCCTCTGATTAACCATGAGAATTCATATCTTTTTAATGAAGTGGTTATATATCAACTATCCATTTTATTTCCTTACACCAGGCAATTTCAGTATTGGAGAATGTCACATACACATATGTAGGAGATCAGAGGAATGACTGACTGGCTCAAAACAACCAGGTGGGAGTGCATGTGTGGTGGTGAAGGTGGGACAGTGCACTGCCCCTCACCCTGTCCTTAGTCAGCCTCTGTGCAGTCCCTAAATGGCTGCCAGCCACACAGCGTGCCAAAAACCCCAAATGGACTGCTGGATAAGATCTCAATAACTTCAGGTAGCCTTGTAGTTGTTCTTGGGGAAAGGAAAGGATTTTTCTTGACTTGACTTCATGTTTCGGGCTATTTAGCTAAAAGCAAGTGGTGTTGCAAAGAAATGGAGAAACTTTGGAGAATCAGTGTGGTGTCAGTAACACTGAATTATTACATGCTGTCATTAAGGCAAAATGCACCCCAGAAATGAATCTGCAAAAAAATCAGAGGATATTATGGGTTAGAGAGGGCCTTAAAGGTCATCTAGTCCAACATTCTCACAATGAGCAGGGACAATTTCCATTAGACCAGATTGCCAAAAACCCTATCCAACATGGACTTGAACACTTCCAGAGACGAGGCATCTGCAACACCTCTGGGCAACCTGTTCCAGTGCCTCATAAACCTCATAATGAAGAATTTCTTCCAAGTATTGAACAGAAACCTGCCCCTATTTTGATGCAGTCCAGATAATATTTTATCAAAGACTATCTTAGAGCAATTAAATTAATTGCCCCCCCCCCCAGCCCTGTATATAGGCTTATCTGAAAATTTACTTCATGACTATAAATGTTTTTTCTTATTTTATCTGGAATTATACTCATAATCCATTTTTAGCTGTTTGCTTTTCAGCAACATTATCTTCCAATTTAATTAGTTCTTTTTTCACATCTTCCAAAGCCCCAAATATTTAGCTTAACAAAATGAAATGACTCCTTATGTAAATAAGTCAAGTCCTTTAACCTCTTTTCATAAGCTTGGTTTTTCATTACTGTAATTATTTTGACATTTCTCTGAACCTGTTTCAATTTAAGTTCATTAATGCAGGTAACCAAGATTATAAATTGCATTCTATATGAAGTCTAAACTTTACTTTTTAGAGTGTTATGAATATAGAAATGATTTGGTTCCTTTCTTCCAATCTGTGCTCTCTGTTGCTTCCCAGAAGCGTGAGGCTTTTTCAAATGATTTGTTACACTTGTAGGTCAAACCCATCTCGCAGGATTTGAGACAGGAAAAGAAGTGGTGCTCTTAAATTGAAGCAAAGGAGACCAAAGTTCACCTAAAGAAAAACGCTCTAACGCAACATCAGAATAAATGGTTTAAGGACACTGTCAAGGAGAGAAATTTAAAGAACACTTTTGACAAATATCTGTCAGGAAAGCTTTATTTTTAATTCATGTGCCTTTTCATGTGAGAAGAGACTACAGAACCTTTTAAAGACCCTTTCATTGTTATGGCTCCATAACAAAGTATATTTCTACACCATTGTAGTAGCAGTTTATGAATCATATGGTTTATTACTTACAGCAGCAAACAGTATTCTTAAATTAAATTCTATTTCAAAATACTTTTCTAAATCCTTGAGAACCAAGATGAAAATATTTAAATTTATTCTGAAATGTACGCAGTGAGAGATGTCCACAATTATATTTCTCAGCTATCATAGCATACAATATCATAGAAAATCCTGAGGTGGAAGGGACCCACAGTGATCACTGAATCATTGCATCCTGGCCCTGCATAGGATAGCCCCAAAAATCACACCATGTACCTGAGAGCATTGTCCAAGCACTTCCTGAGCTCTGTCAGGCTAAGTGTTGTAACCACTTCCCTGGTGAACCTGTTCCAATGCCCAATCATCCTTTGAGTGACAAATCTTTTCCTAATGTCTCACCTGACACAGCCTCATGACATTTCCTTGGATGCAGTCATTTGTCACTAGAGAGATCAGTGTCTGCCCCTCTGCTTCCCCTTTTGAGGAATGATCACAGTGAGGTCTCCTCAATTTCTTTTTCCCGAGGCTGGACAAGCCAAGGGACCTCAGTCGCTTCTCATACGCCTGCCCCTCATTGCTGGACCATGAGTGATCCAGTTTAGAAAGGTCTGGAGGCTGCAGGGTTTGTGCCCTGCTGTGGTCTTGGGCTGCATTTTCCAGCCCAACTATCCCTGGAGCTTTAGCCTTTCTCACTCTTTGGCTCTCTGAACCCTAACTCTAACCATAGAGGAAGCTTGGCACTGAGGCTGAGGCTCCCATAGCTATGGGTGGCCCAAAATATAAAAATGACAGAGAACTATTTTGAGGCCCTGCTGTGATCCCTTTTGCATGCCTTTTCCAACCCCAGTGTCTCTGGAGATGTAGACTCTGTTGTTCTCTGCTCTCTAAACTTAACTGTAATGACAGCTTGGCATTGAGACTGACATCACAATCCCCATGGGTGGCCAAGATTTTAAAGGGTAGGACGAGAAATATTGGCCCTGTTGCGATTCCCTTTGACTTTTTCAGCCTCATTGGCCCTGGAGTTTTAGGCTCTCTGGCTCTCTGAACTCTAGCCATAACCATAAAGGCAACTTGGTGCTTCAGCTGGAGATCTCATCACTGTGGGTGACACAGATTATAAAAATGTGGAGGCAGCAATATTAGTGCCCTGACATGACCCCCTCTTTTCCAGCCCTGGTATCCTTGTAGCTGTAGGCTTTGTAGGCAGACACAACTGAACTTTTCCACGCATCCATCCATGCATCCATCCATCCATCCATGCATCCATCCATGCATCCATCATCCATCCATTCATCCATCCATTCATCCATCCATCCATCCATCCATCCATCCATCCATCCATCCATCCATCCTTCCATCTATCCATCTCTTTGTTAATGTTATTTATTTTATAATAAATGCAACCTAATGAGGCAGACAAGCCCTTCCCTTGATCTATAGACTCTGCCTATGTACATATATCCTGGGAACTGCCAGGAAATACCATGGTAGATGTTCCTACCACCATACCAGGCCTTTTTTACAGAACAGCTCCATTCTTCCATTCTGTCTGGATTTTCTGAATGGCAGCCCTGCTCCCAAGCCTATTGACTGATCACCTCAGTTTGAGGTCAACTGTGAATCTGATGAATCTACTCTCCATTATTGCTTCTAGTTTGTTGATGAAGACTTTAAATATATGAGGAGCTGGGATGGATACGTTTGGTAAAACTCTTGTTAGGTGCATCTGGAGAGAGTAAAATCCATTGCCATCTGAGTCCAACCATCAAAATACATTTTTGTTCATCTACTTGTTCACTCATGCACTATATATAGTAATAAATATAGTATGCCCATCTGTCCACAGTAATATTACAGGTGGAAAAGCCTAAAATGTTGCTGATGTCAAGATATTGGATATATCCTCCTCTCTACCCGTCTACATATTCAATCATTTTATCATAAAATGCAATCAAGTTGGTCAGGCACAGTATACCTTCAGCAAATCTGTCTGCTCCTTGTCACTCCCACTTCCTTGGCTTGAATCACACCCACATCATGATTTTTCCAGGGATGAAAGTAAGACGGTCAAGGCTGTAGTTGCCTAGATTGACCTTCTGGCCTCTTTTGAAGTTGACTATAACTTTTTATTTTGTTCTATTTGTGAGAAGTGTCTTCCAGTCTCCACATTTTCTCAGAGATAATGGAGAGTGATTTTACAAAGATCACAGAATTTGCAAGGTGCAGTCTGTCAGGTCCCTTGGACTTTCAATTAATCCATGACTTAATCTTCATCCACTACTGCTTTCTTTCTTCCTTGAACTGTGCCTTCAGGCACAAATTTAAAATAATTCTTCTAATACTCTTAATTCTAAAATACAATTTTTTTATAGAGCATTTGCAGTCATGGAGTATACTAAAATACTCAACCCAGCACAGGACTCTACCTGAAAATTCCCCAGACACTAGTCTTACTCACCAAAACATGCTCTGTAACATCACAATCACAAGATTAGAAGGCTTTTCTTGCTCATGAATCCCTTTGCTTCCTTCAGGAGCAATATTTTTTCTTGCAGCATCTCATAGTCTGATGTTCACAGCAATTATTTCAATCCACTGAATTTTTAGTCAAATACCTGGAATCTCTAATTTCTGTCTCAGTTTTCAAAGCCCCTAACTTTTTTCCAAAAGGTGTTCTGATAACAACAGAGACTCCAAGCACGTGATGATGAAATAATTCTCATTAGCTGTCTCTATTTTCAGTGAAAGAGTAACATGTAACATAAGATAATTTCATGTCACTGAACTCCCACAAATTTTAGTTTCATAGAGCATTGAGAAGAAAGGAGGAATATAAATGTCTTTTGGTGGTTTGGGAAATTATATTACAATGTAAAGTGGATTTCTTCCTGTTGAGGCAAAAATAGAGTTTCATTGGCACATTTCCAGGACTAGACTTGTCTTTCTACTGTTTGCCATGTTCATTTCACTTATGCCTTTGCTTTTACTTGTAAATATTGGAGTACTGACTCATGATATTCTTTTTGTCAGAGCTGAAGTTAAAAGGCTTTGAATGTTTAAATGTCTTCTGTTTCACTCAGTTGCTCACCTCACTATTTCTCTTAACTTCTCTTAAAATTTTTCTGTGCTTGGGGAACATCCTATTGCAGTTAATACCCTGCTAGTTTTAACTCCTTAGGTTTTCTGAATTTGTAACTATATGCTTTTATTATTCTTTCATAGAGATTTCATGTTACTGTTTTCACTTTTTCTATTATTGCCTTTAGGTTTTCAGATTATCAAGCAATTTTTTCATTCAACTACATTGTTTTCTGACCTCCTAATCTTACCTTTCCTTTGTATGTGAATAACTTACCTGAAAGCTTTTGATGTTACTGATTTTTAAGAAATAACACTTAGTCTACACTTTTCCCTTCATATCACTTTCTGCACAAACAAGTTCTCAAGCTTGTTTAATTCCTCTTTATTGAAGTACAAGATTTGGTTTTGCTTTACTTTCTTCAGAATGGTGGTCAATCCCTTTTGCTTGCTTTGCCTTAAAATTTTAAATAATTATGGAGAATTAACTAAAAAGTCTGTAAACCTGTCAGTTGATTACGATAATTTTTGCAATAAAAAATTTGTCCGCAAAGCTTTCCCCAAATTCACTTGAGACTCTAAATGCTTTCACAGTACTTTTTGAACATGTAGCTCTGTAGACAGATGTTAAGTCTTCCACTCTGGATTGCCTTTCCATTAACAGTTGGTGATTCTCTTCTGCTAGGCTTGACTTCAATATTTTCATTTAACTTCCAAATTTTCCAAATGAACTACCAATTTTGTTCAAAATCAGGAAGTTAGGAAACTTGGTTGGAATTTCTCTGTGCAGTTCCTACTGCATTTCCTGGGTTTGTATTTTCTTTATCTCCATGCTAGGGGAGTTTATACTAGACAATTTATTGCCAAACAGAAAAAATATGTATCAAATATAGCAAAAAGCATATAGCAGCTACAACACATTCCTCAGCATTCTGGAGAGCATTTCTTATTGCCATGTACAGAGTAAAACACATTACAAGAAGACTTCAAAGTATTGCTAAAAAGCTCTATGCAGGAATTTGCACTCATGTACCATTTTCAAGTGAGTGGCTTTTCAAGCACCACCACAGTTACTCCTTGTTAGGGTCACTAAAGCTTTCAGATTTTTTTGCATTCTCTCTATTTAAAAATACATTGATCACATATTTTATCTTTACAGAGAATGTCAATATTTCAAATTTTTGCACTGTAGATTTATTGTTAGTGATCTATTAAAGATGAAAGAGAACTGATTGATGTATCTAAACACGATTCTTGTTCAATTTTAAATACCTGTAGGATATTATTCCTTATGCTCTTCATTCATCATTCTAGGATGGCAGAGACATTCACTGAGATGTATCTGCCAGGACAGTAGAAGCACCTGAGGTAGTGCAGTGAATCTAGGATAGGACTACACGCCAACTCAAGCAACCAAGTTGGCATAATTTTTTTCAGACTCTTATCTTTCTCACCTCCTTTTATCTAACATACATTGATTATAGGTAAAATTTCATTTAAAAATCTTCCAATTATCTTTCAAATTTATGTCACTTTCTGCCTGTTCCCTTCATTTCTTTCAGTTCCATTTATCTGAGTTTGTTAAAGGTTTTTATTTAACTTCATTATTGTTCCCTTAGACGTGTGAACACAGGAATTATTCCTTGGATTAGAAAGTACTGGAAAGAGATACTAATTCAGAGGAACCTGAAAATTTGGCCACTTTCCTTCATCCATCTCGTTTTAACTGCCCCCACATCTTCAACTGTTGGATGTAAGACTCTTATAGGTATGACTCTGCCTAATTACTTTGGATTTGTAATTAATAAACCTGCTTATATCTCCACAGCTTCCTGTGGCAATAAATCATGAAAATTCACTATCATTGGGAAGAAAAATTATTTCATGGATTTGTTCTGAGCAGGTGTCTCACAATTTTCAGTAAGAAAAATAAGTTCTGGCATTGTGTGCTTTGATACATTATGATTCTTATTCTTCTGTCCAAATTTTAGCATACCAGATAACTTTTTCTCTCTTGAAAAGCAGTGCCTCTATCCTCTTGTTTGCTGCTCTACTCTTTCACAATTATTCCACTCTATGCAATTTCATCCCTCTTGAGTTGCCTAGGCCTAGCCTGTTCAGAGTACCCAGGAAAAAAATACAACAAGCTCTTTTAAGGTTATTAATGGAGGCCCTGTCTTCTGTTGTCTCTTTCTCTTGATTCACAGTATTTTGATACCTTTCCTTGCTGGTGTGCACATTAAGGCAGTTACTTCAAAGAGCCTCAGAATCTCCTATCTGAGCTGTAACTACCAGGCTTAACAGACAAGCTCCTATGTGACACTTTGGAAACCACACTTTGTAGTAGGGATATATGTCAGGTTTGAATTTCAAGAACTATGCATAGGGAAAAAGATTAGTGTTAGGTTATTAACAGTGTCTAAGTAATCAGCTTTAAATATTCTTAGGACAGGTGAACAAATGTGTTGCTACTTCAGAGTTTTATTTCCTGGTGCTTTCCAGAGAAAACATATGTTCACCTGTTTGCCCAAACTGAATTTCAAGGGGAAGAAACATACAGACATATGGGAAGAGATGAGCACTGGGAAATGTTTAACTGGCTGAATATGCATTCTGGTAGGTGTGTAAATGTGTAATGGTCAAATGAGGACAATTTAAAGTTTATGAGGATCTACTATTAAAACTTTAATGAAATGACTCTGGAAAGTTCATGCATCATTAAGGACATCTGTCATAGGGTGTGCATGTGAATTTCTTGCTAACTGGTATGCTGGAAATGAAATACATTATCAATGTGTTCCAGAAAGAAAAATGATACAAAAACTAAGTGAAATGTGAGGCAAAGACAGAAAAGGACCCTTTTGTATTAATATCTTCAAACTTACATGTAGATAATTGGTACTTTGGCAAAGAAATGTGTACTCACCATGGATTCATTCTCTAATAATCTAACACTTTCACGTAAATAGAAGTTTTTGCTTTTATTAATTTTCTGTGATATGGAGAATAGAGATCACTTCAGCTAAAACATAAATTATGGAATATTATTATGTCAGGTAATTATTTTTACTTTTTCTTTTGCATAACCAAATTAACAATTGATGTATTAAAAAGTAATGTTTATTTTACACCTTCAGAAAATGTTCATTGTATAGAAATTTTTGCAGAAAATTTCTCCATCTGGAAAACCTTCTAATGAAAGTTTTGGGTTACAAAAACACAGACTACTTCAGTGGACGTGAGCCAGCAATATGTGCTTGCAGCTCATAAAAGCAGTGATATTCTGGACTGCATCAAAAGCCGTGTGACTAGGAGGCTGAGGGAAGTGGTTGTAAAGACAGGTTGAGAAAGCTGGCATAGGTCAGGAAAGCTGGGAGAAGAGAAGGCTTCAGGGAGGCCTTAATGCTGTCTTTCATTATACAAAGGAGTCTTAGGAAAAAGACAG
This sequence comes from Alethe castanea, assembly GCA_024734035.1. Lineage (NCBI taxonomy): Eukaryota > Metazoa > Chordata > Aves > Passeriformes > Muscicapidae > Alethe > Alethe castanea. The sequence continues at coordinate 10,486 of JANRGV010076611.1, forward strand.
ATGCTGAGGCCTGTAGTGACAGGATAAGGGGCAATGGTTTTAAACTGATAGAACTGACAGATTTAGTTTGGACATAAGGTTAACTATAAGGTTGGTGGGACACTAGAACATGTTCCCCAGAGAAGTCATGGAAACCCCATTGAAAATGTTCAAAGTCATGTAGGAAGGGGCTTTGAAGATCCTGATCTAGTGAAAGATGCCTTTGACATGACATGGGGGTTGGACTAGCTGATCTTTGAAGGTTCATTCCAATTCAAACCATTCTACAAGGCACAAATTAGAAGGGGTTTGAGTAGGAAATCTTGAGTAAATCTTTGGAGAAACTAGCAGAACTTCAAAAGTAAAACATTTCAAACTTCCTGAAGCAATGATAACCGAACTTGTTAAAGATAGTCTTAAAAGAGTTCAAGTGGTCACTTAACCTGTCATTTTCTGGGTTGCAAAACTTGCATGTCTCTTGCAAAATAATGTATATTTCAGAACAGGTTTAGAGCAGCGTTGCTGAGAATGATTTGGGAGTCCTGGTGAATGAGAGGCTGGACATGAACTGGAAATGTGCACTCGCAGCCCAGAAAGCCAATTGTATCCTGAACTTCATCAAAAGCAGCATGGCCAGAAGGGCAGGAGGGGATTCTGCCCCTCTGCTCTGCTCTGGTGTGAGCCCACCTTGAGTGCTGCAGCCTGCTCTGCAGTCCTCAGCACAGGAAGGACATCAATCTGTTGGAGCAAGTCCAGAGCAGGCCTGCAAGATGATTAGAGGGATGAAGCATCTATTCTATGAGAAAAGGATGAGAGAATTGAGATTGATCAGCCTAGAGAAGAGAAGGTTTCTGGAGACCTAATTGCGATCTTGAGCAAAGTACATTGTGGGAGCCTACAAGAATCATAGAATGGTTTGAGTTGAAAGTGGACTTTGAAGATTATCTAGTTCCAGCACCCCTGCCATGGGCAGGGACACCTTCCACTAGACCAAGTTGCTCAAAGCCCCCTCCCAGTCTAGAGGAAAACCTCCAGAGATGGGCCATCTCCAGCTTCCTTGGGCAACCTGTTCCAATGTCCCACTATTCTCAATGCAAAGAATTTTTTTGTAGTATCTAATCTAAACCTATTATCTTTCAATTTAAACTCATTCTCCCTTGTCCTGTTACCTTGTCCACTGGTAAATAATGTCCACCTTTCTGGAAAAGAGAAGCTTCAGGGAAGCTGAGGGGAACACAGAGGAGAGATGGAGCACCATGGGAGGTGGGCTGGCACTGGATGATCTTTAAGGCTCCTTCCAACACAAACCATTCTTTTATCCTGGATTCTATGATCCAGTGTTGGCAAAATATAGAACTTACAAAGTCAGGAGATCTGATGTATGAAATAGAGAATTACTGAAGTTTGGGGATCAAAGGTAGGCTTGTGATCAAACTAGATTAATAGAGGCAACTTTTTAGTAAAAAAGCAAAAAATTCATCTAATGAGTGTAGACTTAATTAATTAATATCCTTTCATAGGGTGCCAGACAGAAATGAAGAGACAAGTAAGCTCATGACAAATTAACTGTCTGTTTCTTCTGTGACAGAGAAATTAAAAGGATTCACTATTAGTAAAATGAAAGCTGAGGATAGCACAAAAATTATTTTGTTTTTTGTCTGCTTGTTTGCTTTGCAAGATATTTAGACAACTGTCTAAATGTCTTTCATTGCTGAAAGAAAAATTCCTATATCCAAATCAGAAAAAAGTCACTTATGTGAACAGAAGGAACACAAGAATTGTGTAAAAATTACAGCATAACTTGAAGAATCTACAAAGAATTAAACTATGGACAAACAAAACAATTACCAAAGCCAAAGAAAAAACTAAGTTGCTTGTATTTTAAAATCATGTAATATTCTCTGAGATGGTTTTGAACAGTATAGAATGGATGATGCAGAAGAGAGGCTGCTGTATGATTTCATCAGATAAGGAACCAGAATACAAATGGACTGCACAACCAAACCTACAACCAGGAAACTTTCCTTAAGTTATGTCTACTGTATGTAATAAAAAGAACCAGTACTAATTTCTGGCTCTGAAATCAAGGAGTATGAACTTGTTTACAACAACACTATGTTCCTTTGATGGTAGATATAGAATTAGTCTAGACCTATTCCCTGTATTTTGATTGTCCCAAAAGTCAAACGTATGGAGTAGTTGCAAAGTAAACTTTACCATTTTTCTTGTGTTTGTTTCTTTCTCTGCACAGCTTTAGTTTGGAAGTATGAAACTGGTATCCTAACTGCTGTCACTTACATTTGTCATAGCAGATGGGAAGTGTCACTGAAGATGAAGAGATTTGGAGAACATTTTCATGATCAAGGTATGACTCATAGCTGGTTGCTGCATGTAGAGAAATGGCCATAGACAACATTTTTTACAATGTTTTTTAGATGTTTTTGAATGGCCTTATCATCTTAGCATCTTCACAAATGCTACATCACTTGCTGCAACTTCTTTTCACCCTCACATTTCGTATATTCTCCTGGTATCCAAAAAGTCAAGATTAACACCAGTGAGACTCAAGGATACTGGCTAAGTATAAATGAGAGAAGAATTAGAGTTATTTTGTATTTTTGTACTTGCTGTGGAAGAAGAATTAGAGTTATTTTGTACTTTAGTGTTTGTGGTAGAGTGGTTTAAGAAAAAGAAGGGGTGCTATTTTCACTTTGTTCTCTGAGGCGTTTTTCATATTCAAGTCAGGACAGAAGTAGTTGCTGGCAAGAAAATATCCAGTCTGGATCCTTCTATTCTGGTTACTTTTTTTAATATTAGCATTATGTGGGAAGAACTACTTCAGTCTTTCAATTTATAGGCCTCTAAAAATGTGGTGTACCTATTTGCTGGTGATGGATTCTCTGAATCAGGGGCTGAAGAACAATAAAAGCAAGAAGCTAGACCGAGTACCATTGGGAAATATGAGTACTTTATGAGTTTAAAGGAAACTTTGGAGTGCAGAAATGGGTCTGGTGGGGATGGACAGGGAAGTGGCTTCACCTGCATATGCAGAGAGCTTCAGAATCTGGCCCTGGGAAGCACCTAGTGATGCTATGGCGAGAGAATAGAAAGAAGAGTTGTCTCATGGGAGCTAATATGCTGGTCAGTCTGTTACAGACAAGGTTATGTTCTTAGTTTCCATACATGGTCGGCTGAAAGCCCATTGCATGTTTGATTCTGTTTCTTGTCCTCGTTTTTGATTTGACTCTGCACCCTAAACGTTGTTGCATTCACCATACCCCCTGGCCTTTGGATGTTGCCCCTTGGACCATGTGGTTTCTCATTTGTTATTTTATCCATTAATGTTCTTAATTTGTCGGGCAACTCCATTGCTCCCATCCCTTTATTTTTGCCACACACCTCCCTGACTGGACCAGTCCTGGTATCACTGCCCACCAGCAGTGATATTGGAGCACTACACTGACAGCTAATTTAGAGGTCTACAGCAACATCAGCAACTAAAGGTGATCTGATGTTGGCAGTAATGGCAAGACAACCTGTGAGGCTCCATGGAAATCTGCTTTACATCAGTCAACCTTTTGCACCTTGTAGACATGTGATATATATCTAGCCCTGTGAACTGTTGTAGATTTCACTGCTAGTAAGTCTGCAGTTATTACATATGATGTTAGAACCTTAATGGATCCAACAGTGCCAAATACCAGTCTAACGCTTGTCATTCCCTTTTTGTGCTGCACCATTCATTCAGAAATAGAGATGCACTAAATAAGGTGATAACAAAAATTATACCAGATAAGGAAATACTGCAATAAACCCTACAGAATTCTGGACAAAGTTCTACAAGCCAAGAGGCATAGCCATTTTGATTATGCAGATGAGAAAGAGAAGAGTTAATCAGTAAGTTTTCTGCCAACCTTAGCTCATTATTTATTAATAGAAAAGGGTGAGGAATGGTTGTAAGGAGAAGTAGAATCCTTAATATATAATCAATATTAGAATTTACTTGGTTTGATGAAGACTAATGGTCAGATTTATCTCACATTATTATAAGTAATAAATAAATTTCCCAAAATATCTGTATCCAGTGCCATTGAAGCCACTCTGCTATGTGTGAGGCAGCAGCATTTGACTGCTACACATAACACGGGAACTACTCTGCCTTTCTGAGGCAGCAACTGAAGGTCTGCAGGCAAAGGTACCAGAACTAATGCTAGATTAATTACTTACGTTTCTGCAACTAAAATTGTGCAGTAGGAGGCAATGAATGAGGTTCATACACTTATAGTGTAGTTGTCAGCATGTGATTAAGTGTTACATGAGCTAGGTGTCTGCATTGTTATAGGAGATCTACCCAGTGTGGTGATACATTAACTCAGTCCCTTTGAGATATGCATCTCTTGCCATTTGAAGCAGCACCCAAGGTTGTCCAAGACACCTGTCCAGAGATGGCAGAAATAGCAAGGCTAGCTTGCATGTGGCTGTCTTAAAGACAAATGTCAATTCTTCCATTTACACAACTGAGGCATGCTGAAGATCTTCTCAGCTGAGTGAATGTATCTTACACGTTTCTGGGAGTATTTCTGTCCATGTAGGTATAGCTCAAGCCTAGGGTTCAAGATGCATTCAAGAAGAACATTCCTTTTATAGTTTGAAACAAGATAAATGAAGGCTAAAAACATCGGTTTTATAGTCTTAACTGAAACTATTGTCGAAAAATTTTGGAAATTTGTAAGTATGAGAAAATTTGATAAGAATAATTTTGAAATTGAAGAATTTCTAATCCTTATAAAGGAGTGAAAGCAAGAGCAAACTGATGACAATGGACAATAGAAACTCTGGGATGCAAGGTCCCCTAGGAAAAAAGTCTATGAAATCAGGTATTTTAGAGAGCCAATGATTCCTTAAAAAGAAATATTAGGAACAGAAAGACAAAGAATTGTTATGAAGAAGAATGATAGAACATATCATGAGGTTAAATGGAGTTAAGTGTTGGATTTTGCATGACCTGAAACTAAAAAAAAGTTGACAAAAATTATGTGGTAGGCTAAATTACTAAAGGAATAAAATTGCTAGATAGAAGTAATGAAAAGATAAGAATTACTAATGGAACAGTAACAAAATGTTAGCAAAATCAGAAAGACTAAGGCACAAAATGACGTACTTCCAGTCAAGGACATCATAAAGGAAACAAAAGGGCATTCTTAGTGTATTTGAAGGAAAAAACCTTGAGAGATACATTACACACTGAAGATGAAAAGCAATTGGAAATTATGCTGAGTGGCCAAAAAGTTGAGTGTGTTTTTGCTTTTCCTGAGGTAGCTTTCAGGTGTGATCAGATAGCTGAGACAGTGAGGGGTCTGAACCATATATGCAAAACCAATCAGTACGAAAGTGCTTTGGTGAGTTAAAACACCTCAAATCAGCTCAATATTACTAAATCACCCTTGAGTACTAAGAGTATTAAATAAAATAATTAGAGTTATCAGTTGCAGAAAAATACGTTAATCTTCTAAAAGGGTGTAAAAATAGTTATCTAACCAGAGTAGTTACCACCTACATGTTGTCAAGCTCTTTCTAATAGAAAACAACCTAATAGTTACAGTAATTTGAAGCATCAGCAATATCATGCTGTTGTGTAGAAACAAATATCTCCTGATTCATAAATGTACAAATACAAACATTATTGCAAAATATATGCTATACCATGATTGGACTGAATACCTGAAGAAACCTTAAGGCCATCTCTACTGGTTTTGCATGGCCTGGCTCTTTGTAGTGGGAGGCCCATGGAGGTGGCTTCCATGAGAAGCTCCTAGAACCTTCCACCACGTCTGACAGAGCCAATTCCTGATGGCTCTGAGGATGGACATGCCACTGGCTGGGCTGGGCCAATTAGAGGTGTTGGTAACATCTCTGGGATAACATTTTTAAGAAGAAATCAGAATGAAGTTTGGCAAGCAATTTTAATTCTAACCAGAGAAGAGGAGGAGGTAAGAATGTCAAAGGGAAACAACATGGAGGCATCAAAGTCAGTGGAGAAGGAGGGGCAGGAGCTGCTTTAGGAGCCGGAATCGAGATTCCTTTGCAAGCAATGGTGAGACCATGGTGAAGCAGCTGTGCCTCTGCAACCGATGGGGGATGCAGAGATCCACCCACAGCCTGTGGGAATCCATGGGGGATGCAGAGATCCACCCACAGCCTGTGGGAATCCATGGGGGATGCAGAGATCCACCCACAGCCCATGGGGATCCATGGGGGATGGACAGATCCACCCACAGTCCATGGGGATCCATGGGGGATGCAGAGATCCACCCACAGCCCATGGGGATCCTTGGGGGATGCAGAGATCCACCCACAGCCCACGGGATCCATGGGGGATGCAGAGATCCACCCACAGCCCCTGGGGATCCATGGGGGATGCAGAGAACCACCCAGAGCCCACGGGATCCAGGGGGGTGCAGAGATCCACCCACAGCCCCTGGGGCTCCAGGG
>JANRGV010077310.1:0-16885 GCA_024734035.1 Alethe castanea
AGGAAGGAGGGAGGGATCGGGGGGTCGGGGGGCTCGGGGTCCGCCCGGCACCGCGCGGCTCGGGGTGCGCGCTCGGGGCTCCGCGCTCCGGTACCGGGGGTGCGGTACCGAGCCCCAGCCCCGCTCCCGCCGGGACCCCGCCCCGCTGCCCCGGGCCATCGCCCCTCGCCCCGACCCGCTCGCATCCCGGCCCCGGCGGCTGCCATGGCAACGCCGGGTACCGAGGTTTCCCGTATCCCGTATCCCTGGTTACCAGCCCCCCGTGCTGGGGAGGATGCTCCGGCGGACCCACCCGAGACCACCGCGGGCACAGCCGGAGCACGCCCGGTGCTTCACAGGGAGCGGGGGGATCCCGAGGAGCCGGGGGGATCCCAGGGAGCCGGGGGGGATCCCAGGGAGCCGGGGGGGATCCCGGGGAGCCGCGGGGATCCCTCTCTCGCAGCCCTTGGCAGCGCTCCGGCTCCTGTTGTTCAATATTGTAGTAACACTGCGCGTAAACAGCCGAGCGCCTCATCCCGGGAAGGCGTACGGAGGAAGGCAAGAGCGTGTCTCTCAGGGTGTGTAATTAATGCTTCCAAAGAAACGGATTTTGGAGTCCATGTGGTGGAACTTGGATCTCGCAGGGATATTTCTGTGGGAGGGAAAGTGACAGGTGGTTTGTGTGGATGTGAATAAGCAGCGTGAAGGAGCAGCCTCTCGGGGGAAGCCGTGTGTGGATTCGCATGGAGCACCCATTTTGGCAAGCCCGCAGCGCTCCAAGATGCTGGTGGGTCCTGCTGGGATTTTCAGTCCCGCTGGGTGGTTTTGCTCCCAGTTTGAAGCAAAGACAAACCCTGCTCATGCACAACTGGACCATGGTTCCAAGGCAGAGTGAAGTGGAGAGCTGGCAGCATGAAGCGCCATGGCTGCCAAGCCAGGCCACCTGTTAGAGCGTGTTTGGGACCTGCTGGAGGATATCCTGTGCCTGCAAGATGTGAGTCTGCCTGCACCTTCCTCCCATCAGCCTCATGGCTCACGCTCACATGGAAATTTTATCGCATTGTCTCCATGTACCCATTCAGGTAAAACATGGGGTGGGGAGCCACGGCCTTGCCAGGTGTGGGGGACACTCCCTGGCATAGCAAACCAGCAGCTCTGTGTCTGCTGTTCCCCCGTGTTTGCCTTTCAGGCTGTGTGTGTTTGCAGGGTGTAAAGAAGCTGCTGAGCTCTGCAGCTGCTCTGTCACCGAGCATGGAGAAGGCACCGCTGGCAGCAGGGAGGTGTCCTGTCCTGTCCTGTCCTGTCCTGTCCTGTCCCGTCCCACCCAGGGGCTGTGCCACCTGCCCATCACTCTGTGCCTGGGGCAATGTTGGCAGGGACAACAGGCATGTTTCAGGGCACTGCTGTCTGCCTCCTGCTTGTGGTGGTCGTGCCTGATGGTGACAGCAGAAGAGAGAAGGGAGAAAATGTCTGCTCTAATGTGCTGCGGAGCGTGGCAGTGCTGTGGTCCCCAGCACGCTCAGGAGGCTCAAACAGCTCCTTGCAAGCTGCTCTGTCAGGGTGTTCTGATGATCTGGGGTGCTCTCACCACCAGGATCCTGCAGGGAACCTCTCCCTTGTCTCACCTGTGGGATTCTCATGGCTGATGCCCCTGCAGAGCCCCAGGCTCATTCAGATGGTGTGTGGCCAAACAAGGGTGTGGTGGGAGGATGGGATGGTCCAGGCAGGTGCATGGTCAGGTTTACAGGCCCTGGTTATCTGTTCATTAAATAAGGAGGGATCAGGAGCAGCAGACTCCTGTGGGAGGTGCTGGTGATGTTTGGTGATATTTACTGCCTGCTGCAGCCCAGGCTGGGTTCCCTGGCCAGGCAGCCTTAAGCTCAGCAGGGTTTGCACTGCAGGCTTGCCCCAGTGGAGGATTGGCCTCACTGCCTCATTGGGGTGTCATCAACGGGCTGGGGACTGTGCTGAGCCACACAGGGCCAGGCAGTCTTGGCTGAGGCTCCTCGATGGTTTAGGGTCAGTTCTATGAGGCTGGAAGAATCCCTGCAGGAGACAAGCGGAATTCTGGGGTACAGGTATGGGATGGTGCACTCAGAGACACCCCAAACCAGCAAAAGAAACAATTAGACTTTAGTAAAGCCAGATTTGTTTCTCCCATCCAGTCAGCCTCTGAATCAGCACCTGATTTGGGAAGGGCCACCCATACCAGAATGGCGAGGGCTGGAAATCTGCTCTTCTCTCTCATTTAGAAGCACGAGGCACAACAACAGGCACATTAATAGGCAGATTGATGCTGACGTGAAATGGCAGAAGAGCACATCTATGCAGAGCTGGAAATGTCCATTCACACATGCACGCTCTTAAATGCCCTGGGCAACGGAGCGCTGCTGTCACGGTCTGGGGGGCTTTGCACAGGAACCAGAGATTTTAACTAGGTCTGATCTTCGGGAGATGCCCTGAGGACTCCTGGCGGAAGGCGGAGGCTGCCCGGAATTGCGCTGTGATGGCTGAGACTTGACAGGGCAGATCTATGCAAAATAATGAAAAGGAAAAGGGGACTTGGAGATCCAAGAGCATTACAAATTCACCTGCCTTGCTCTGGCAGGATTTGCTGTGCTGCAGAGGGCTGATCCAGGCAGAAGGGACTGGGTCTGTCTGCCCGGATTTGCCCGCTCCTCTCCCTCGCTGGGCTCCAGGCACGCATACCCACCCAGCGTGGCGTGGGGATGGCAAGGAGGGATGATCCCGGAGGAAGAGGCTGAGGAGGGGCTGTGGCTGTGCTCTGCAGGGAGCTGTGCTGGCTGTGCACGTGGCAGGGCGGCGGCAGGGCTCTGAATCATCCAGCCGGCTTGCCTGGCCGCGGGTGGCTCCTGGTGCCAGACTGGCCCTGTCATTGTCACCCTACCTCGTTGGTGTCACTGCTGGCTGCGCTGAGCAGGGGGAGCTGACCCTCACCATGGGGCAGGTCCAGCCCTGGCATCACTGGGTTAATCCCCCAACCCACTCTCATGCACAGCCTCCCAGAAAACAGCAAACTCTGTGTACTTCCTCAATCTGTGGTGCTGCTTCCACCCCCCTGAGCCTCTCACAAATTCCTGCTGCCTCCTCCTACCACCGCCTCTTCTATGGACATAGGGATGGTGGGAGATTTCTGGTTTCCCTCACAAAGCAGCAGGTTGAGCTAGGATGAGAGGGAAGGGGAGTTCTGGATGCTGCTGTGCTGCTCCGCCTCTCTCCGTGTTTTGCTGGATCTCACAGTATTTAACAGGAAATCCCATGTTTTGGTTCAAGTCACAGCCGTTGCCACTGCTCATGGTGTCCAGGGTGGTGACTCAAACTTTCTATCACCAATGGGGAGAAAACAGGGAGAGATTTGAGCTGTGGGATGTGGCAGCTGCTGGTTTCCCTCTCCTTTCCTGTGCCGAGGCACAGCTGGATTCAGCACAGGGGAAGGCAGGAGCAGGGAGAACAGCAAACCCTTGGCAGTGCTCGCTCTTCTCACTTTATTTCAGCTTCAGGAAGAAGTGGGTGGGCCAGCTTGGAGCAACCCAAAAAACCTGTGGCTCTTTGCAAGGCATATGCTTCCTTGGAGGAGAGCTGGGCTCGTTTTCACTGCAGTGTTTGCCTTTGGAGCAGGGACACTGCCAATCCTGGCGGTTCACTCGTGCGGAGATAAGTTTGAGAGTGCGGAAGTGTGTGAATTCTAGGAATTGAGATAGAAAAACAAAGAACATATGTGTGCTGCGTGCTTGGCTCGGCCCAGCAGTGAACTCTGCTGCGCTACGTGCGAGGAGCCAAATGCTGAGCAAAGGGGTGGAGGGTGTGTGTGTGTGTGTGTGTGTGTGTGTGTGTGTGTGTGTGTGTGTGTGTGACTGGGCAGGGCCCAGTGCCACGTGGAGGGGCTCAGGGCAGGGAATAATGCGAAATTCCCTGAGTGTGCTCTTCAGGGAATGATCCAGTAACAGGCAAATAGCAGCAAAACTGTAAAAATCTGATGAATTATTTGTTTGAGAAATATGGGAGCCAATGAATATTGATCATGGCACAAGACCGTGAGCTGGGAAAATGAGTGGTTTTGCAGCGTTGTGGTGAAGAGAGAAAGAACGTGAGAGAAAGGAGATGTGCATCTCGAAGTGACTGTGCCACCAGCTGTGGGCTCTTTGTGTGTGTTTCTAAGACCTGGTAATTACCCCGAAATCTGCATCTCAGCAAACGAGGGGGTTTGTCTGGGCACACTCCGGTGCAGCCCAGCAGCTGCAGCAGAGGGGGATGAAACCCGCCAGTGTTCGGGTAAACACATCGCCTTCGGAATGGCAAATCGCCTTCGGAATGGCAAATCGTGGGAGGGGAGGGAGGGATGGGGAATTATTGTGGGATGCCGCTCGTTGTGATGAGCAAGGCGGGTTCTGGGGATGTTGGTGGGGCCGGGGCTGCCTCCTCTGTGGGGTGGGTGCAATGGGAACTGTCTCCCAAGGGCAGCACTGGTGGGCATCGCTGAGCCTGCTCCGTGCCAGTGCTGGGGGTGTGGGGCACAAACTGGGAGAAGGGGCCGTGGCAGGGTCTGGGGGACCTCGGCGTCCCGGGGAGCCGGCCTGGGGCAGCAGGGCTGGCCGGGGCAGCAGGGCTGAGCTGCGATGGAGGCTGCATCAGAATCAGGTCAGGCTCTGGAGGGGCTGAATAGCGGCACGCCGGGCTCTGCATCCGTCAGCGAGCTGAATGCCTGCTGTGTCCAGGGCCCCTTCCTTATCGGCGCTAATCCAGCGCAGCAGCTGCAGCAGCTCTGTAGCGCTCGGCGCTGTCGGGGCCGCGCAGGGCTCTCGATAACCTCCCTTCCAGTGCCGAGCCAGCAGCGAGCCCTCTCCGTGCTCCCGGCCATGTATGGCCACCAGCCCGGCGCCGGGGCACGGGGACACCTCCTGGCACCGCTGTCACCGCTGTCACCAGCCCTGGGGACCTGGGGGACTCGGAGGGGCTGCATCAGCCAAACCCTCTCCTCCCGACACGAGGAGGAGCGCACCTCCGTGTTAGAAATGAGAAACAAAAGTCTCGACATTCAGCAAAATTTAGATTGCTTTATTTTATATAGCCAGAGCAAGCAGCGCTGGGGATACATGGGGGCCACTGCCCACTCTCTGCTCCACCGAACTTTGGTTTGCAGCTCCCTTTTATAGCATGGTTTCCTTGTAGTCATCAATAGTTGTTATTATTTTGTTGTCATAATTTTGCCAGGTAAGCAGTGGTGGTCTGTGGAATCGCTCGACGACAATTTGTCAAGTCCCTAGACAATTTGTCAAGTCCCATAGATAACCATCCAGTCTTGGTAGATAAGAAATGACAGAAGTCAGGAAGTCTGGTCTTAGGGATAGGCTGCAATTGATTACACAAAGGCAGGAAACCTGATTTTCCAGAATCTGTTGGGCTGTGTGAAAGCCTTGTTTTGCAAGCTGTCAGTAGATACAACTTATTTAGAAAACATAATATTCATAACAGGGGCATTTAAAACAGAATGATTTAATCATATATTTTCCTTTCTTTAGTGTCATGCTTCATTTCAGATCTAAGTATTCTGGTTTATACAAACCCCAGTACTTTTATGGTTAACATGAATCTTTGATCAATTATGGCCTTTTTATATTATTATTTACTTTCCTGCCTTTGTGTCCAAGCACAAACAAGCTCTGCTTGCCTTATTTACATTATTGGATTTCATCAAACCTTGCTGACATGTGGCAGCTGAGGTGCAGGAATATCAAACCCCACTAAATAATTACTTCCATCCCTGCTTTCCTGGGTGTAAATCAACTATTTACCTCCCATTTCACTGCAAAAATCCAAATTAAACATCTTGAGAACTGATGTGTCCTGTCAGCAAACCAGCTGCCTGATTCTAAGTGATCCAGACAAATCTCTTTTTCATGGAGGTGGCAGCAGCCCTGACCTGGCAGAGAGCTGCTGGAAAAACTTCCCCAGCTCCTGCTTTGTTCTCAGGAGTAGAAACAATCCCATGATTAAGATGACACGAGGGAAATAAGGTTCCATTTCTTGCCCAGTGTTTGTATCAGGTTACTTTTAATTTTTGCTGACAGTATCTCACAGCTTTTCCACATTGTTGGGTTTTAATGGAAGATTGACTTAGTTTCTTTTTTTTTTTTGGAACAAGGAGAGCTGAATCCCAGATTAATGTCATTCCCTGATTTCCCTCTCTCTGCTGGGAGAAGCACTGCAAACATCCTGATAAAGTCAAAATTAAATCCTCTCTGTGGCCAAACAAACCAACCCTGATGGCATTGTGTGATAATTTTATTTTTCCATGGAGGTGGATCTGGCTTGGCTGGCACAGAATGGTTTTATTGGCAGTGCCTCAATCCTCCTCACAGGAATGCAAAGGTGGCTTAAACCTGCACTTTAAATCCTTTATGTTTTTTCTTTTTATCCAGCATTTTTCTGGTTTTTAGAGTTTCCTACCAAAACCCTTCTATTGATGGACTTGAAGTTGTTTATTACAACATATTTAATGTTTTAAAGGACATGGAGGATGGCTTGGTTTTATTTTTGTGTCCTAACAGCAGGAGACTGAATGCAGATGTCCTTCAGAAATGTAAAATATTTTGTTACAGAGCTGTGATTTCTTTTCTGTCTCAGAAAAGAAATTGACATAAACCTAAGGATTGACATAAACCTAAGAATATTTAAACTATTCTAGAAGAATATTTTTATGTTTTCTAACACAGCTGGTATCAGAGGTAGCAAAGGAGAGAAGGGAGGGTTTTTAAGCAGGGAAAATCCAACCATGCTTGGATTCCATTGTTCTAAGCCAGGTGTATTTGAATTTTTAACCTAAATACCTTGCAAAACACAGGCAAATCAGGTGATTTTTAAACATAAAAATATATGGCTATGTTCTGTTGAAACACAGGAGGATTCTAAGGCTTGGCATTTTGGCACAGCACCTCAGACTTGCACTCCTGCATCTGCTGCTGCCCAGTGGAGCTCTGAGAGCTGCTGGAGCAGGATTCCTCTGGCAAGCTGTGTTTGCACAGGGAATATTTCCCATTCCATGCTCCAGGTGACCTTGCAGAGCACAGGGGATGAGTTGTGGAGGCAACTCCCAGCTCCCCAAATCCTTGGAGGGAGATTTTGGAATCCTCCCCTTTGTTATTGTGTGATATCCACGTGAGTGGAAGGGGAAAAACACATTCACAGAAACAGGAAAAAAATGACTGAAAATCTTTTGGAAGAGGCAGTGAGGAGTCAAAATCATGCCCAGGGAAATATTTTTAACTTGGTGTTGAAACTTTGCTCTGGTGACCTGTTTGTTGTGCTGTCAGTGCCTCTCCATGTTTATTATCTCAGGTGTGACAGAACTGAAATTTGGGTGACTTTTGTAACTCTTTGCATTTTTGAGTTTCCCAGGAGGTTCCACCTTGCTATGAGAAGCCAAGATGGATCCAGAAGAGCAGGATTTACTTGGGGATTACAGATACAGGAATTATTCTTCAGCAATTGAGAAAGCTTTGAGGAACTTTGAGTCATCCAGTGAATGGGCAGATCTGATCTCTTCCCTTGGCAAACTCAACAAGGTACAGTGTGAGGGGATTTTTTTTTCTCATTTATTTGTGATATTTGGATTGTTATGAACTTTTCTGTCACTTCCAGAACTTGGAAAAATTAAAAATTCACTCAAGAAAAATAATGGAAGGAGCTGAGTCAGTATTTTTTAATATAAATGTGAGAAATTCTGGTGAACTTTCCTGCAAATGGTATTTGCTGTCTTTATGCTGCTGAGTTAATTTAATTTTTGTATCAAAGAAACCCTCACTCTGGAGCAGCTAAAAAGCTTTTCTAGAAAACAGGAGGTGCAAGTATTAGAATATTTTCTGATTTAAAGCTTTTATTTAAAGGTAAGGTTTACTTGGCTGTGCCCTCTCCTTGGATTTGGGGAAATTTGGTGCCTTTTGTACAACCATGGAGAGAGACAGAAATACTGTTTTGGAACAGCAGTTCCACATTTCTCCCTTCAGTTTTTCATCATGATTATGGCTCTCATCAAAAGCCAGAGACCTTCAAAATGTTTTTCTCAAAGGGGAAAATATGAAATCATTAGAGTGAGAGGTAGGCTTTGATCTTTTATCTTGACCTAGATGAGCACTGAACTGCTGAGCTCATACCTGAGCCTCTCCTTCAGGTGCAGGATTGCCCAAATCTGTGGCAGCAGAGCAGAAACCAAGGGAAAAGCTTTCAGCTGATCCAGCAGCCCATCTGCTGGGGGGTTTTATGGATTTAATCTTTTTAGGAGCTTAAGAATTGGTGGAGTAAATCATCCCCCTGTCTGTTTTCTGAAAATCAGGGTGGATGTGGCAGGGGCAGGTGTTGGCAAAAGGACAATAAGATGTCAGTAAACATTGCCTGAACTCCTGGGATTGCTTGGTCTCTGACAGCCTCAAATATAAATATTATTGTTGAGTTTTATCAGGGCTGGGGGAAGTGTTTCTGACAGCAAAACCTCATTTTTTCCTGCAGTTAATGGTGGAGCAGGAGGAAGATCAGTGATAAAATTGTTTTTACAAACTTATGTTAAAGGTCCTGGGGGTCACTTGTGTGCAGGGATAACTGAGATTAATCACACATGAGAATGCTGAGAAAGGGAAGGACAAAACACAAGAAATCAAGAAGTTCAGAAGTTTTTTTTTTTTTCCAGAGCAGTGTGAAATCTGTTCTTGCCCATACAAATGTAATATTTTTTTGAGACTTTTTCTCCTGCAGGCACTATTGAGACACAAACACTGTCTCATTTTCATAAAGCTCAGTGGCATCAGCCTCCAGGTAATGCCAGGTCTGGAAAAAGCAAAACATTCATTCCTTAAAAATGAGGTTTAAAAAATGGATTTGGGTGAAGAGAACCAACTCTGCTGCTTCTCTGTTTTTCCTTGATGATCCAAAAATCTCTTCCAACCTCGATGATTCTACTGAGGATAAACTGGAGGTTGTTTTTGAGTTTCTCTGTTGCTTCCACAGCTCCAAATATTATTTTCTTGTGGAACCAGGGGAGCAACATCTGAATGCTCAGATCTGCAGAGATTTTATTTTATCATTTAGGGGGAGATGAGCTTTATGTGACTTGACATGACTTGAGTGCAGACAGCTTCACCTTGAATTGCTCTTAGGCAGGCAGAGGAATAAAGGGGTTTATTTTCTTGTTTTGTGACTCATCTCTTGCTTAAAGTAGGTCAGAGGATTGTTCTCCTAAGCTTGTGTGTGTTCCTCATGGGTTTTACGGGGAACCTGAGGAGTTACTGCAGTTTTGCCCATTTTTGGGGGGATGTTTTTTGGGTTTCTGAGGCCAGGCGAAAAGAATCTGCCCTTCAGACTTAAAAACCTGCAGGTGCCAGTTGTGATCATGAGAGAATTGGCAGAATTTGCTCATTTATTCTACACCCCAAACTTATAAGGGAAAGATCTTGGGGGGTTGTTTTGAATAAGGTAGGTGGAATAGATCGTGGTGGGAAATGAGAAACAGTGGAAAGTAATATTTCAAATAAGAATATAAACGGGCAGATGCAAACAGGTGGATGGAACAGGCAGTAAATATGGATATCAATGTTTTAAAGATGTTTCAGCTTTATTTTTCAGTGAGAAATCACCTTCATATTTTGACAAAAATGCTGCTGAGGTGGAGGGATATTGCCTTTTAAACTTAAAAATAGCTGCTGGTTGAGTATAGGTGGGTTTATCAATGAAACAAGTGCTTTTAATATTGTTTTTATATCCAAAATTCCTGTCATTGCATTCAGAGTATAAACAAATAGCAAATATATATAAAATGTTAGTGTATGGGGAACTTCAGGCAAGTAAGAGGATAAAAAATATGATGAAGTTAGGAAAATCCAAATGCACATTTGCATTAGAGGTTTTTTATCCAGATTATAGGCGTGTGTTTTCCATAAATTTCAACTCTGGGAGTAGGCAAGTAGTAGATAATTGGGCAAATGAGGAACTGAGGAAATAGAAAATATTGGATTTTGGCTTTGTAAGGAAATAATAAAAGGAGTTGTTTTTAAAAAGCCCTGAAATTTGTGGAGGTGAGGCCATGCCCAGAATTCCCAGAGCAGCTGTGGCAGCCCCTGGATCCCTGGAAGTGTCCAAGGCCAGCTTGGATGGGCTGGGACAGTGAAAGGTGTCCCTGCCATGGCAAAGGTTGGAACAAAATCATCTTTAAGGTCCACTCCAACCCAATCCAATCAGGAATTTTAGTATTATTTCCTCTAAAAGAGCACTTTCAAACTGCTTTTTATCCTGGGGTATAACACAACTCTGTAAATCCAAGTTTTAATCTTTACTTTGCAATTTCCAAGCGATTTTAAAAAAAAAATCGAACTCCCAAGAGAAAATAAATGTGGGACTTTTTGGTTCTGAAGGCTTTTCTTGCCTCAAAAACTTTGTGGTGAAGCTGATCTCACCCAAATCTTTGTTCTGTTTGGAGGGGAAAGGAAAGCAAACCCCAAAAGTCCTTGGAGCTGCACAATCATTGAACAGCAGCACTCAGTGTCACAATCTGGCTGTTCTTGAGGGAGAGAAGAGGAGGATTCTTCTGAGAAGGGATTTAATGAGTGCAGCCATTAATTAACCACTTGCTTCATATAAAAACTCAGACATCCAGGGCTTTATACCAACTGCTGGCTCAGTTACAGATTTATGCTGAAGACAAATCTTATTTTTACTTTTGAGAAGTTCCTTTATTTTTTTTCCCCAAACCCAATGGACAAATGCAATGTGCAAGATTTGGGATATTTTAAACACCTTTTTGCCCCTCTTTTAAATACAACTCCAGCTCCTACTTACCTAATAACTAATTTTAAAATTAATTCTCCCACTTTAAAATTAATTCTATTAATGGTATTTCTATGAATGCTGGAGCTCTCTTTGGAATTTTTTTTTTTTTTACTTGGAAAATGAATCAGTGGAAAATAGAATCACAGGTTCTTCTTCTCCCCCTCTCCTCACAACCACTGTTGTTTAAACAAGAATTATGATATCCTATTTGAAGATAATCTTAGAAATTGATGCTGCCTTTTCCTGGAATTCTAGTGATGAAAATAAAAATATTTACTTGATTTGCATGGAGTTTTTACCATTATTTTTAACAGATTTCTAGTGCAGAAGGAATTAAACCTGGAACTGAGGAAATGCAAATATTCCAATGTGCATGTGATTTGATTTTTAAAAAAGTAACAGGTTTTCCTTTTGTAGACAATTCTGTATTTTTAGAGCCCAATTTCAGAGAAATTCTGAGCATCCTCAGGTGTTTGTGTTGGAAAAAAAGGTGTGGGATGAGATCTTGATTTTATTCACCTCTACTAGCCAAAGTTACAATTCCATCATTCCTGGATCCTGATTCTTTGTTCTTTTTTTCCTTTAAAGCTCAGAATATTTAAAAATCCAACTTCTCAGCTTTGCCTGTGAGCTCGAGGAGATGAATTAGCATTTAGAAATCTGTCCATTATCACCTCACTCTTACTTCAGTGAGCACTTTTGAGATCCCTCTGCTAATTAATGCCTTTCAAACCTTTTGAAACCCTTGGCTCTGCAATTCTGGGGAAGCTGGGAAGAACCTGAACCTTGCAGCAAAGCAGCTCTGGGAGCAAGCACAGCCTTCCAAAATGTTGGAATGGGGTTTAAAAATGAATTAAAATTAGGGAAAAGTGGGGATTTTTGATAAGGTGGGATATTGAGAAGGAATTGCTGGCTGGGAGGGTGAGGAGACCCTGGCACAGAGATCCCTGGAAGTGTCCAAGGGTATTTTGGATGGGATTTGGATCCCAAAAACCTGGGATTTTTGAACTTTCTGTGTTTTCTAACACTGACCCCCTGGAGAACACTGCTTTGGACCTGAGGCCTTGGAGAAAGCTTCCAAATTTGAGTAGTGGGGTTAAAATCACTGGTGTGTAGTTAAATAGAAATATGTGATTTCACATGGTGAAGGGTTTGGAATTTGGCTTTTTAGAATATAATCATAGGTATGGGACAAGATGGAGGATTTTGGGAGTTGTCTCTCTCTGACTTCTCTCTTCTTCTCCATGATTTCAGTCAGTAGTTTTTGGTTGGACAGTTGCAGGTCACAGGTGTTTGGTTATTGGGTCAAAAATATAAGTAATAGAGGTGTTAGTTCTTTACTGGACTTTATTCAGCTTTAAAAGAACCTTGTAACTCACTGGATTCAGCTCCATTTTCTCACTTTTAGCTGGTAGCTGGAAGTGTTGCAGAACTCTCTGTACTTTTTAACATTTAATAAACAGCTGAGCCCAAACACAAGAAAATTCATCTCCTTTGTGTTTTTAATCCTGACTCTGAATGAAGGCAGAAGAAAATGAAGACAAGCCACGAATTAAGTGGTGCAATTAACCCATTACACCCTGGGATAGTGGAATAGTGTCCCTGCCCATCCCTGGAT
Organism: Alethe castanea; assembly: GCA_024734035.1. Lineage (NCBI taxonomy): Eukaryota > Metazoa > Chordata > Aves > Passeriformes > Muscicapidae > Alethe > Alethe castanea. The sequence continues at coordinate 12,431 of JANRGV010077310.1, forward strand.
GATCTGTGAATTCCCTTCCAAACCATTCCATGATTGTAAATATTCACTCTATCTCTCCCTGATGTTTCTTATTTCCTTCAAATCCTTAGGAAATGTTGGAGCCAAACCAGGCATTTGCTGAGGTGCCTTTATTTCTGTGGTGGAGCTGATTCTGTGTGTAATAAACACTGAATGTTTCCATTTTCTGCCTGGTTGATATTTCAGTTCAAACTGCTGGAATATTAAGATGGTATTTGTTCAGTCTGAACACTGAGAGGGAAAATATTTACCACTGGCCTGATTTTTTTTGTAATTAACTCCTTTTATAGCTATAGATATACAGAGAGGGTGTGGGCAAATACATGCCAAGCAATATAAATAGAAAGTTTCAAAGTCCAGCTTTCCAGAAATCCTCAAAGTTCTCACAACTCTTAAGGATTTTAATGTTGGAATAATATGAGTAAATGTCTCAAATATAAAATGTATAAAAAAGGTAGCTGCACAAAAATGTGAAATGATGTTTTATTGTTAGATTCTGGTTTTTTATCATCCATTAAATGCAGCTCTGCCCATGCTGGGGGAGGGAAGGAAGGACAGGAGGTGGCTCTAAGTGACATCTGTGTGTCTGCCACGATGGGGTGGCATTTCTGTTTGCTGCTGTTGTAAACTCTCAACCTTTTTTTTCCTTCTCAAATGAATTTCCTGCCAGTTGTCCTTCCTAAAAGGTGTGGATTTTATCTCTCCCCTTGCTGCTGAGGAGTGCTCAGGGTTAAGTCACCTGGTTTGGGTTTATTCCAGGAAGGGTTATTCCACTTTCTGCTGCTCTTCCAAGCAAAATGCAAGAACCTCAAGTTGAAAATAATTCCATAGGATAAAACCATGATTTAATTTTGGGAAGAGACAAGAATTTGCCTGATCCTGAAAATATCTCAAATGTCCACATGCTTTGGAACATCTGTTTGTGTTTGCACATTGAGCAAAGCCTGAAGTGCCCTTGGCTCCTCAACATTCTCCCCAACCTTTAACAAACAACCATTAGGTATTTTATATTTCACATGGTAACTATTTCTTCTGCTCTTCTTTCTCCCCAGGCTCTGCAGAGTAACCTGAAATATTCTCTGCTGCCCAGAAGATTGATCATCAGTAAAAGATTGTCCCAGTGCTTGCACCCAGCCCTGCCCAGTGGGGTGCACTTAAAGGCTTTAGAAACCTATGAAATAATCTTTAAAATCATTGGCACAAAATGGCTTGCCAAGGATTTATTCTTGTACAGGTAATTTGAATTTTTTTTTTTTCCTAAGGCACAAATCAGCTCGTCAGGGATTTATTTTTGTACAGATAATTTGAATTTTTCTTTTTTTTCTAAGGCATAACCACCTCAATCTATTTTAATTAACTCTTGTTTTGTCTTTCTTTTGGATTCAAAGCTCTGGTTTGTTCCCTCTGCTGGCAAATGCAGCAATGTCAGTGAGACCTGTTCTCCTTGGTTTGTATGAGAAATATTTTCTCCCTCTCCAAAAATCCCTCCTGCCTGGTCTCCAGGCCTTTGTGATTGGGCTGCTGCCTGGCTTGGAAGAAGGATCAGAAATTTATGACAGGTAATATTAATTATTCCATAGTTATTGAAGCAATATCCAGGATTTTGATTTTCTAGGGAATTCTCAAGAAATTTCTGTCAGATTTCTATAAATAAAAGAGCTTCTAGAGGGGGATGAATGGTGGCACCTGGAAAGATGTTGAAGTACAAAAAAAACCTTTCCCCTCTATTTTCATCCCAGGAAGAGAAGAGAAGAGGAGAAGGAGGGTTAAAAAAAGAGAAGAGAAGAAGGAGGGTTAAAAAAAAAAGAGGAGAAGGAGGGTTAAAAAAGAGAAGAAGAAAAAGAGGATTAAAAAAAGAGAAGAGGAAAAAGAGGATTAAAAAAAGAGAAGAGGAAAAAGAGGATTAAAAAAAGAGAAGAGGAAAAGGAGGGTTAAAAATAGAAATGCTGAGAGAAAAGAATAAAAAATTTCTTGAAGTTCCTCTGACTCCTAAATAATTCACCTGACTCCCCAAACCACTGCTCTGGAGATAAATTGAATTTGGATTCTGTAACATGAGAGAGCAGCTGAATTCTTTCCAATATTTCTGTATCATCTGACAAAAATATGGAGCAGGGACTTAATGGGAGCTGCAGTTGAACTTCCAAGCTCTGACTTCTGGTTTTGCACCTTTTTTCCCTATTTTTGATGGCATCATTTTCCTCTTTGCCTTGAAGAAACCAAATCTGACAGGATCTGATGTATTTTTCATCAGTCTTGGGAAATGTTTATGTTAAATTTAATTTAATGGGGTTTTTTGGGAAGTATCAATTTACATGGGGGAGTTTTTCTTTTATTTACTCATTGCAGTGATTCTGTTTTAAGAATACTTTGTCAGAAGATGTGTTAGGTTAATTTTCAATTCTTTTTCATGAGAGGCTCTCCACTGAGTGTTTTCAGAACCTTCAATATTGAGGACTAAAATTAATCCATCTCCTGCTGTTCCTGAAAGTGAGCAAAGTGCTGAGGTTGTGCCTCAGCCTCTACACCATTTCCAGCTCCAAATTTCCCTGACTTTGTGCACTCCCACAGAAAATGGAAAAGGAAAACTGCTTTGAGGGATTTTTTTAATATAAAGAAGTGGAAATAAACATCATACTGGGAGGGTGTTTCCTGATTAAATTGGCTTTCAGACTTTACCATCTTTAAGTGACTTCCAGTTTAGCTTTTCACACCTCTGACCATAAACACTCTGCAATCAGAGTTGTTTGGTCAGAATTAAATATTTGTAGCTATTTCCTGGAGAATTTTCCAGTGTGTGAACAGATTCTTTTGTTTTAGTGACAAAGAATTGAGTGGGTTTGATTATTTTTGCACAGTGAGATTCATCCATCACCACCTGGATTAGGGAAAGGTCCTGGGATAAAGGGAAATACCGATAACACAAAGCTGCAAAACATCAAATAAATTACGTCAACTCTCTATAATTCCATTTCTGTGGTACAAAATCAGCTAACAAAGGTTTTTTTTCTCTGTCTGTGTGCAGGACAGATGCTCTGCTGGTGAAGCTGTCCCTGCTGATGGGCCAGGAGGTTTTTTATGGAGCTCTCTGGGGCAGTGTCCTGGGCAGCCCCTCCATCAGGCTCCCTGCTTCCCTCTTTGTTGTCAGCCACATCAACAGGGAGCTCTCTGGCAAACAGCAGAAATTCATGCTTGGCACTGATTATAAACTCACAGTAAGTTCATTTTACACCCCATAATCCCAGCCTTCTCAATCAAATCCTAATCAAATTAAGATGCCATGCAATTAAAAATATTTTGAGAGGAGAGATTGAAATGTCCGTGCTCTGAAATTGCTTTATCCAGTTAATCTGAAGAGCAGCTTTTCTGGTTTCAGTGTTTAATGGGCACTTCCCAAAGTGTTTGCTGTTCTGAAATTTTTCTTTTTATTTTTCCAGTAAAATGGAAATCTTCTGTAGGGAGAAATTCGTGTTGAGTGATGGAATAAGTGTGAGGCTAGTTAGAGTAATATCTGCATTTTGGGAGGTTTTACATTTTGTATCTCTGGGACGTTCTGTACTGTTACAAACCCAATATTAACAATTCTTTTCATGTACACAAAAATTTGTTTTAACTCAATTTGGATGCAGGAGTTAAATTATAATTATCCTCTTATTTAAACAAAATACTGTTCATAGGTAGCCAAATTTTCTTGCTTTCCTTAACGTAATTATTTGATAGTAAAATCAAATCCAATGTTGTGTTTTCCTTTTCCAGATAAAGTCTTTGTGTGTGTCAGTGCTGGATTCCAATGTCCTTGTGCAGAGGAACACTCTGGAAGCAATCCTCTTCTTTTTCCCATTTTATACAGCTTTGGTAAGGGGATTATTATGGGATTGTCCCATGGGTGGTGTGTTCTGTGCCAGCAGCCCAGCTCCCACCTCTGTTATTGCCAAATGGCTGGATTTTCCACCTTCAAAATCCAGGAATTTGGGGCTTTCTTGTGCCCCATCAGAGGAGACTCTGCTGCTTCTCAGAGTCTTTACAGCTTCCAAGGCTGAAAAAATGATTTCACAGGAGCTTTTGGGGCATATTTGGGATGTGCTTGAAGTATTGAGGCCTGAGCAGATCATGAGGAAAAAAATAAGTTTATGCAAGTAGGATTTTAGAATTTAGAATTGTCCATGTGAAGTTATTTCTGGTAAAGAGCAGGGCAGAAAAATCTTGCTTAAAATAAAAGTTGTTCCCATTGTTTCCTCACCTCCCTGTAGGACAGGCAGTGTTTAGGATGGAGGAAGGATTTTAAAATCTTAAGGAGAAGAGAAGCTTTGGGGTGAGCTCAGTGTGGCCTTGCAGGGCCTGAAGGAGCTGCAGGAAACATGGAGAGAGACAATTCCCAAGGGATGGAGGGACAGGACACAGGGAATGGCTTCAGACTGACACAGGGCAGGGCTGGAT
>JANRGV010077371.1:0-16881 GCA_024734035.1 Alethe castanea
CCCTGGACCTTCAGAGGAAAACTGCACCTTCTACAGGAGCACTGCTTCAGCTGAACCACATCTGCCACTGCAGGAGGGTGCAGCCACCATTTAATGGCACTGCTACCAACACCCTGACTGACAGGGTGTCAGGTTGTATTTTGACTCTTTCAGTGGTTTTTCTTTTGTACTATTGCATGTATTTTATTTTTCTATTTTTTTTTCTATTAAATTGTATTTCTGACTTGGAGTCTCTAACCCGTTTTGCTTTCAGAACCATTACACTGGGCCAGTTTCAGTGACTGCAGTTGGTGTGTGCACACTGCAGGCAACCTGCAGGGTGTTCAATCAGCTAAAACATTTCTAGAGAGAAAATATTGAAAAGCTTTCTCTTTGGAAATGTCACTGCTGCAGCATAGCCAGTGAAATCAACCTCTGGGAGAAATTAATAAGAAGAAAGTTTGCCTGTCTGCAAACTAAGTAGTTAAACTGTGGAACTCGCTGCCCCAAGACATTTGTTTAAGGCAAAGGATTTTTTACACTTTTTCATAAGTGCCCAACATGAGTCAGGACTCTGTGAACGCCACCTTGAGCCACCCCTCCACCCTTGCATTGCCCTTAGGACTGGTCAGGATTACAGGGGGCATATTTGATGCTCAGCAGTTTAAATAGAAATAGAAAAACTGATTCGTGTTAGATAAGACTAACTCTGGCTCTCCTCTAGATCTTTGTTTCTGCCAGGGATCAGCATCATGGGCAGGGACACAAAAATCTTCAGATGTTTGAGCTGAACATCCCTGCTGATGAAACACTTCCCAAACTCCACTGGGAAAGGTTGAATTCAGCTTTGGCAAGCAGAGCTTACATCACTAGCAGCCTTTGTTACTTTAATTATAGCTTTTAATATTGCCTATAAAAATGTTTTGAGACCTGCTGAACTCTTTTCTGAATCCTGCTGAGACCCCTGGGCTCCATCACACATGGCAGAAGCACATTCCATAGGTAAATGTGCACAGTGTGAAAAGGGATTGCCTCCAATTGCCCTCATATGATTTCTAATGTAATTGAATATCTCTGGTTTTCACACAATGAAACACAGACATGAGTTCCCAGTGAACCTTTTTGAGCTGCTCATTCTCTCATGGAGTTTTATCAAGCTGCAACCACAATGACTTTTACTCAACTCTGTCTGGGGACTCTGCTTTTGTTTTTACTGTGGGGCTCTGCTTCCTATTTGCATGTAGAATTATAAGTAAGTACTCTGTCTAGTGTCAAAAGCAAGTTCTTGATGCTCTTGCCTTTCCTGCACTTTGGGTTTGCCCAGTCTTCTTGCTATAGCAACATCGATGTAGGAGATTGATCTAAAGTGTTAGACAGCAAAATCTGCCAGGTTGATAAGTGCATATGAAGAGGAAACCGTGCTAGAGGAAAAGCCTCAGACCTCCTGTTTAGTTTGCAGGGCTGCAAAACATAAAAACACCCTCCCCTTTTAATAAATTGAGCAAATATAGTCCAGAGGAACTGAGAGACAGATGTGGAACCCTATGATGCCAGCACTACAGACTCCCTTTTCAAGCTAGAACAATACTTTGAAATGAAGAATTCATTACTCAGATCTGTGAAAAGCAAATGAAGCTCAGCCTTTCCTAACCTTGACATTTTCCAGACTGCTGGCCAAATCCATGGGTAGAACATTTCATGTTGGTAAAATAGAGGAAATAAGGCAAGAATTGTTTTTCTGCTGTCAGTCATGGTTTAAAATATAATAGGATAAAAGCTTTATTTTATTTTAAGTGCTGGAGACACCAAAGGAAGCAAATACACATCTTGATTTTATACAGAGCTTGCTCTGTAGGAAGGCATTGTCTTTAAAGGTAGTTGAGCTTCCTGCTTTTCCTCTCTATTTGAGGTGGGTGTTTTAAAAACAGTAGTTTCAAGGAATTTTCACTAATTCACTCTTCACAAACATTAAAGCCTTTCATTTATCTCTGAGATTCTTTGACAAAGTTGTCTGGCTGTGAAGAGCACCAGAGTTTGCTTCCAACAGGAAAAAAGGTGTGCAGTTGTCTGATCTGTGTCACTGCAGAAAATGAGCCCAAGAATTGAACTGTGGCCTGGGTCAGTGTTGTGTGTTCTTTTGAGTGCAAGGCTTCTCCATTAAAGATTTTTCTCTTTCTTCTAACATGCTTTGGTAGCTTTCTAAAAGGAGACCTAAGGATGTGACTTAACCTTGCAGAGGGAAGGAAACCTCAAATTCAGGCTGCTCTCCCATTCTGAACTTACAGCAAAACCTGTGAAGAGGGGTCAGTACTCTTGCTAAATAAACACAGAACCACTGTATTGTGCACGGAAAATAGGGAAAACCTGGCTATGTGTGAGTGTTGCTTGCTTTATGGAAAAGACATTTGCTTAAATGACACCTTGCATGTAAGTAAAACAGAACAACAACCTGGTGCTCTGGTTGGCAATGCCTTGGGGTGGAAGTTTTGGGTTTGGCCATTCCCAGTGTGGGGCTATTGATGGCAGTGAGACTTGGGGAATGAGTCCCATACCCTGAGGGTAAAATGATCAGCAGGACAGAACTCCTTTTCTCTGAGATTGGGGTTATTCAGCCTGGAGAAAGCTCTAGAGAGAGTTATTGTGGCCTTTTAATACTGAAATAGGTTTTTATAAGAAAGATGGGACACATTTTTTAGTGGGGTATAGTAGTTGTGATAGGATAAGCAGTACTGGTTTTAAACTAAGAGAGACGAGATTTAGACTAGATAATAAGGAACAATTTTTTTTATGGCAAGGGTGGTGGAACACTGGAAGAGGTTGCACATAGAAGGTGTGGATTCCCCACCCCTGGAAACATTCAGGGCAATATGCTCAGGGCAATAGGATGTCGCTGAAGGTCTCCCTTCTCATTGCAGGGCAGTGCAATGCTATTTGGAGTGAAATAGCAATTTGGAGCTAAATAACCTTTAAAGGCCCCTCCCAACTCAAACCATTCTGTGGCTCTATGACACATGCATGCACATGCACACTCCCCCTTCAGAGGGCTAGCTGGCCTGACAGAAAATGCCTTTCTGGTATGATTTATCTTTTCTGAATGACACCACAGAGTCCCAGAGTACGAGGTGCTGTGCATCTCTGTTTCTAATGACTAAAACTGGCCAGGGCAAAGGATTTATGGCTCTGAGTGCTCCTTGTTCTGATACAGTCCCCAAAGACACAAACCAGGGGAAGGCTGAGTGAAAGCAAATGCAACAGTTAGTAAGATCATTCACCAGAAGGCCATTTACATGTCCTATTGCAATTGCTGATCCACTTAGCCACCGCAGGCTGTTTTGGCTACCAGGGTCTGCTCGCTGGCACAGCTTAACCAGTCACCCTCTTTGCTGTGTTTTTTTGTCCCTGTCCTCCCCCAGTTCTGCCTGTTATGTGACAGTTTCTGCCAAACAGTGCATCAGCCACTTTTCAAACAATTGCTTCCCCGTTGGGCAGGGTCTCTCCAGAGCAAGGAGATGGAGACTGCGAGCCTCTGAGCACCAAAGAGATTTTCCCCCTCTCCAGTTAGTGGTATTCCCTGAGCCCTGCTGATAAAAGACACAGATGTGTCTGCAGAGGAGGAGCTCTCAGTGCCTGCCTCATTCCCCTGAGTCCTCTTCAGCCAGTTTGATGTCTAAGTGGAAGGGAAGAGAATAAGCTGACAGTGGGGTTACCACCCAGATGATTTTCTGAATTGATTAGCTGCTTTTTCACAGGTCTCACAGCCACACAAACAGCCACCTCCTTGGATCTCCCCAGCTAAGTAATGACCCCGGCTAGGAGAGCTCTAGAGAAAGACCAGCCATAATGATGTGCTGCTTCCTATGAAGGAAACAAAGAAAAAGCCAGGGGAAAACAACATGAAGGGAACTAAATAACAGCTAGAAAGCAGCAAGGGGAATGCAGCTTGCAAGAGGGAGGTGAAAAAGAAGCACCTTTCAGCAGCAGCTGAAATTTGTACATAAAGGGCTGTGCAGGCAAGGAAAAGAGAGCTCAGATCACAACTTTCTGAGGTCAAGCCTGTGAGCACACAGCAGCTGAGAGCCTTCTTTGGGTGTGTTATGATAGAGGTGATGTTGTAATAAAACCCAGATCCCTTTGAGCTGTTGTGCTGGCCAGCCCACTGCCACATGTGGGACAGCCAGGAGCAGCTCTGGGCATCACCTCCCTGACAAGCATCACCCCTAACCTGGGCTCCTGCACCCCAAACCTCCCCAAGCAGGTGATTTCAGCGCCGGTGGGCAGGGTCCATCCTCAGAACCTCCCACCAGTGCTGCCCATCACTCCCAGTCTCTGCCCTGCTGCTGCTGGGTGGGAACATCAGGCAGTGCACAATATCAGTCAGTCTGTCTGTCCATCCATGGTCTTGTGCTCCAATGGCAAAAACTCTGGGATGTGCAAACTGGAGGGGCCAGGGCAGGACTGCCCAGCCCAGCAGCTGTAATTTGGCTTCCTCGGTTCCTGCCAACATTTCTGCTGGGGAATGTGGGTAGCTAGGCTGGAAGGATAGTGCAGGAGGGCATCTTTCCCAATGAAAGCTGCTGTACTGATTGCTGAGGAGTGGAAATATCTGTGTCTGCCCAATGAGTTTGGGGAATATAAAACAGTGGACTAGCTGGGTACTAGTTACAGGCATTTGCAGTCTGAATTGGAGCCTGAGATCCAGAGTCTGCTGCATTTGGGATGGAGTTTGCTGGCTGTGCTGTGAGGAGGAAGGGACATGTGGTCATGCAAGGGACAGATATGGATGATGTGTGAGGGACAGACAGGATTAGGTGGCTGGGTAAGGGACAGTTTGGGTTTAGCCAGTCTTGCAGAGTGAAAGAAGGAGTCTGTGCTGTGAGGAGCTGCTGATAAGAGCAGGAGTCAGAGTTACCTGAGAAAGGTCTGTAAGAGTTACAAGGAAAGAAGTTAGATAAGAGAAGAAGGCATGCAGAGTTTGCTGCTGAAGGACTGGTGGTAATGCCAGTGATGATTCCAGCTGTGTCCATCTCGATATATTAACTGCAACAGGGGAAAGCTCTCCTTCAGCATCCTTGGGCAGCCCCACTGGGGAGGAAGATGCTTGGGGAGGGAGGGTGAAGCCCCTGCAGAGCGCTTTGGGGTCCATAAGGGTCCCACAGAATGTGTGAGCTCCACATGCCCCTGGGCAGAGTGTAGTGCTACACTCCACTGGGATCGAGGGCAGCTCAGAGGGGTGAGGTGTGGAACTGGGGAGGCTTAGGCTGGGTCTTTGAAGGATTTAGATCACACATTGAAAATCTGTCTTTGAATGGGAACAAATGGTTCAGCCTTATCTTTTACTCCTGTCTCCTCATTGCACAGAACAATGTAGATTAGAAGAAGGTGGGTGAGAAGGATCCTGTGGAGCCTCCTCCCTCTGCTCTTTCCCATCTGTGCTGTGCTATCCTGCCAGAGGTTTTTAACTTGACCATAAGGGGAAAAAAAAAATGCTGGACATAAAGCCCACACACTCTATATTTCCTCTGCAAGTGCCTCAGTCCAGAACTGCAGCCTGCTGCTCTCAGTGCCTCTAATTAGCTAAGCAAGGCAAGCACTCATTAGCCCCACCTGGGTCACTCTGCAAGTGGGAAAGGGAGCCTTAACCCCCACATGGCTCCACAATAAATGGGGGAGAGGCAGATTTGTTCCCTGTGCCTGTCCCTCCTGGCCCTGGGTGCCTTTGGGTGGTGACAGCGACAGTGGTGCTGGCAGGGATGTCCTGCAGGGAGGGTGAAAGTGCTGACACTGCTCCTCTGCAGAGCCCAATCTCAGATTTGGAGGGGCAAATACTTTTTATTTTTAGCTGTTCTCATGCTGTGAGTGCTTTGCTGGTGGTGTCTCCTAGGGTAAATCTCTGTGGGGAGAGAGGGAGGCTCTGGCATGGTGAGTGTGACTGCAGTGACAGAGTTTGGCTTGACACTGAGCTGCTATTTCATAACCATAACTTCAGAAACTCCAGCTGCCAGCTTAATTTTAAAAATTAGATGTGGTTTTTTGCTAAAGTTATGTGATAAGGGATAAGTGAACACCAGGACTACTCCCTGTGCTGTCCCACAGCTATTTCTGTCCTTCCAGATCAAGGTTTTTCTCAGATCAGCTGTTTTTTCCAGCTGTGGTTGTGCATCAAGCCCCAGTGTAGAGCCCAAGGTGATGGGTAAAACACATGTGGCACAAATCAATCAGTCTCAGGCTGTTTGTAGCCTTTAAGTAAAGGCACTTACAGGCTGGATTTACCCAAAATGGGCATGTGGAGTAAGTTTGGGAATAAAAATAATGGTTTGGCTCCTTGTTCAGTTAAGTTCATTATTATTTTCAGGAAGTTGGTGCTAAACCAATAGAAGGCACCTCGCTAGGAAAGGACAAGAGAAGGATGAGAATAACTGCTCTGCCTGGAGACAGGAGATGGTGAAGAACACTGAGTGGTGGTAAGTCCTGAAAAGAAAATCTAGCTGTCCTTCCCTCTCTGTTAAAAGAAACAGCACAGGGCACAGCAGGAAAAGGATGGGGATGCCTACAATACTTCTTGACTCTGTTTGAATTTTGGGACTGCAGAGTTCTGCCTTCCTCTGTGTTTTCCACCCCACAGGTGGGAGGAAATTTAGAGCAGAGAAGGACAGTGGTGGAGCCTGGCAGGAAGGACACCCCTGTAAGAACTGGGGTTTTGAGGCAAAATGATCACTGATACTAACAGCACTAAAAAACAAACAAAAAACAAAACAAACAAACAAAAAACCCACCCAAAAATAACCCAAAACCAAAACAAACTATATTTGCTAGCTCTTTCCCTCCTGTTTTTTTTTTTCCTCAGCTGGATGAAAGGAATTAGTTTGGCTGGTTTCTCTTTTATTTCACTTCATCTTTGCTTTTCATTCTGTTTGTAAATCTTCCCCAGAATGGTTTTCAAGGTTGGGGTTGGAAAGGCTGCAGGGGAATCTTGGTTGTCAGTTTGGCTTATATTTAATATCACTGTTGTAATGGTATCTGAATGTTTTGCTATATGAATTTTTGCTTGGTTTTGCTTTCAACTTGATTTCTATGATGTTGCTTCAGACAAATGGTAGCCCTCTCTCTTGGGAAAGAAAAATCAGTTGAACAAAGCACTTGCTTTGGAAAGATGAGAGTAGAGTTGTGATGTCTGTTCAGAGACTGCATCAGAAAGAAAACTGATAAATCCTGCACCATAAATCTCCCACCCAGGCTGGGTGAGACAGCATTCTCTACCACATCACAGCATGTGTGCCCAAACACTACCAAGGAGACTTTTAACCATCAGGACTGGCTAAAATCTGTGTACAGCACTGCTAAAAACAGGGAAAATATAGGATCTCTGGAAACTCCATCCCCTTCCCTCCCCAAATACACATTTGCCCTGTGGGAACTGAGCTTTCCCCCTTGGAGTCTAGGTAAGGTTGCCCATTTTGTGTCACTGGGAGGAACACAAAAGCTAGCTGGGTGTTTGTGGTGACAGGAGGTGGTGGGAGGATTTGCTGCTTGCCCCATGTGCTGGTTCTCTGATTTAAGTTTCTTAGCCCCCTCAGGCTCAGCTGTGGCTCACTGCCAGTATTTGAGCATATTTTCAGAGCAGGATTCATTATGCTTTATTGCTTGTTCACGTACCAGACCAGTATAATTTAGGTTGGAAAAGACCTTTATGATCATCAAGCCCAAGCATTACCCAGCAGTGCCAAGCCATGTCCCTAGTGCCACACCTACATCTCTTAAATATCTTCAGTGCTGCTGGCACAACCACTTCCCTGGGCAGCCTGTTCCAGTGTTTGACAACTTTTGATGAAGAGATTTTTCCTAATATCCAATCTAAACCTCTTGAGGCTATTTCCTCTTGTTATATCATTTGTTACCTAGAAAAAGAGACCAATACTCACCTTGCTACAGCTTCCTTTCTGGTAGTTGTAGAGAGTGATAAGGTCCCCACTGAGTCTTCTTTTTTCCAGGCTGAACACCCTCAGCCTCCTAAGGCCATTCCTTGAGGGAGGGAGGAGATGTGCCCTGTAATTTAGTGACCATTCATTCCAAATGAGAAGGTTAATAGCTTGGCCACTTCATATTTTAACCCTAAGCATTTTGCCCTCTCTAATTGTAAAGCATAATTGGTTTTATTTCCATATGGCTGTTCCCTATGGGGCTTTGTCTGGATGTACAAATCAAAGCCTTCCTGCCACATTTTGGGGCTTGGGGGCAGATTCTGCCCTCATGAGAGGATAAAGTGGGGTCATCCAGCTGCCAGCAAAGTCACCCCATTTTGTCTGCCCTGCTGGGAGTGGCCCCTGGGAACAGGAAAGGGGAGATGCCCACTGAGATAACTGGCAGGATGGTTGGGTGCTGAGGACTGTGCAAATGGGATTGTGGGTCTGGGTGATGAACTCGGGGTGGTTGGGTTTTTCTGGTGCTGTGATCTAGCAGGGCAGACAGTATTTTGGGGGCTGGGGCATACAGACAGAGCTGCTGGCATACATCCCGTTCTTCTCAGCAGGAAAATGAGCCTTAGACATCAAGGTGAACCAGGAAGGCTGGGTGTGGGAAACCCAGACCTTGAAAGCTATTGAGTGCAGGAGAGAGAATAAATCAGCTGGCCCTTCTCCTTGCCAATTTCTCCTTTCTCTGTTGCCTATTTACTCGTCTATTCACTGGGTCACAGGTTTAAAACAAGTCAGTGCTTCCACAGGCACAGCCGTTCCACCACAGGCAGGTGGTGTGCAGCAGGATCCTCATCTTGAGCTCTGGGAAAAGCAGAAGTGCATTGGCAGAGCAGCCTGGGGAGCTGGGAACAGGAACCTAGAGGTTCTCCTGGCCAAGGCTGCGATCTGTTTATCAGATGTCTGTTCAGGAGCCTGCAGCATCCTTCCTGCCTAACTGTAAGGAGCACTGGCAGCTTGTGTTGATATCCTGCTAGCATGGGAACCTCTGGAGCTGAGCCTCAGTGTTTGGTCAGAGCTGCTCAGAGTGAACCAGCTGGAGGAGTCAATGGATGGCAGTGCCACTGATAGCACAGGCAGGTGTTTTCTTTCCTCTTCTGCACTGCTGGTTTAAACTGGGCTGGTGACAAAGGGAGCTGAGCAGCCACTGGGGTTGTGTGGCTGCATCCAGCCCTGGGGAGGCACTGAGCTGATCTTCTGAGCTGCTGAGGTACAGGGCTGTGCTTGGAGGGTGAAAGTGATAAGTGTTAAGTGTAAATTTCCAATTTCCTAACCCCTGTGGGAATGCAGTGGGGGGAGCAGCCTGCCTCTTCCAGGCTGCTGTCAGCCCTTGGCTTTCCAGGCTGGCACAGCTCCTGGAGGGGCTGGGGTGAGAAGGGCTGCAGGCAGCCCCCCATCCCACTTTTCAGCATCTCAGGTCTTTTCTAACAGCCTCTAAGCTCAAGGCTGTGCTGCTGTGGGTGTTTAGGCTCTCTCTTAACCCATGACAGAAAAAACTGACTATCTCAAAACCCCCTAGTTACTGTTCTGGGAAAGGTCTGGAGATGACTCACTGGATTAGTCACTAGCTTTTTTTTTTTTTTGAGGCTGGGCACCTAAAATTCCTTTAGTCCATGAATCTGCCAGCCATCCCCCATTTCAAGCTGCCTACAGTTGCTTTCCTCTGACTGACTTGCCAGGTTTAGAAAGTATTCTATGGACCTTGTTCTGTTTCCCTTACACTGCAAGCAACATGGTGTCTAAACCAGTTTAAATTATGTTTATCCCAGGTGAACTTAATGACACATACTGAATTAAGTAAACCAGTAAACGTACAACTTAACTGTTTCGAGAGCAACAACATTAGGAATCTGGAAATAAATCATTTTTGTTATATTTTCTACAAGTAAGGCAGACTTCACACTAAAGCCAATACCAGGAATGTCAACTCCCTGCCCTTGGTATTTACAGAGAAACTGGATTAAGTCGCTCCACCTCATCTAGAATAATAATGTTTAGCATGTAAGTAGCATTTTACAATTTCAGAGCAATAAACACCGAGATACCGTGGTAATGAGAACTGACAAGGCACTAGCATTAACTAATTAAGCCTTGCAACTTCCCTGAGGTATCTAAATATGACTGTTCCCATTTAATGGATGAGAAAATGAATTGATTCACTCACAGTCATAGAGCAATTCAGTGGAAGAGCTAGAACCATGACTCAGTCCTGGTAATGATTGGGTGACTCTGTGAGACTCTGCCTTATTTCTAGACCTGTGCATCAGCACAACCTGGTGTCCCAAGATTTAGAGATCCATCACTTTCAATTCCTGCTGACTGCTGTGGGAGGAATGGGATTTGAATATCTCTCTGGCCAAATGCAGCAGCAAGGATTTGGAGGTATTAGTGGTGTTGGAGATGGATGCTGGTGAAGCCACAAGTTAGCACTGGAGAGCTGCACTCCCCACAGAAACAGTGCAGCAGGAAAAGCAGCTGGCAGGTGGGTGCTCACACTTCTCACAGCCTGTGAGATCAGCAGCTTGAGACAAGAAATACAGATTTCCCTACATCATATCTTCAGGGCCAGACTACAGAACAACAAAGAAACTTGCAGCCACTCTGCTCAGACACCACTAACCCCCATCTAAGGTGGTGTTGAACAGAGAGCTGAATCGTCATGGCTTGTAAGCAAAATGGTGTTTTAATTCCCCTCTAGGAACATAGTTTATCTCTCCTGGAGTGACTGATGAGGACCCCTCTAAGCACAGAGCAGTGCCCTGCTGTGCAGCATCCCCTGCACTCTGTCTGGGGCTGTTCCCTCTCTCTGGGAGTGCTTTACTCCCCAGCACGCTGCACCTGAGCCAAGCAGCTCAGGCTGAGGGGTGAATCCCAATGAGCCTCTGGTGTTTGGAGGCAGTCTGCAGGAGCCACACAGCACACATATCAGCACCACTGCTGCTCTGGAAACAATTAAACTTCTCTTTGTTTGTGCTGAAATACTGCTGCCTGCCTGTGGAATAGCTGTGGACAGCAGGAGAGGCATGGAAGAGTAGAGGTTTGTGTGTCTCCACTCTGCTTCCCAGTGAGGTTTCCAGGGCACATCACTGGCTCCCCATCTTGTTTTGCAGCCTGTGACTGACTCATCTCTCTGCCAGATGTCCCCAGCAGCAGCTGTGAGCGTGGATGACCACAAACAAACCCCCACACAGCAAGCCTCTCTCTCTGCTACCCTTTGGGGAAAGACTTGGAAAGATCCAGCTTGCCTGGCTTTCAATCCATTGCCACAAATTATCATTTGCCTGTTGATTGCTCTCTAGGGGACAAAACATCAAGTTACAACCTGTGGTTTTCAGCCCCAGTGGGTTAGGAGCAGAAAATCTGTTGAGTCCTAAGACTTAGATCTGTTGGTTTGGTGTGTAGTTCAGTAAAGCACACAGGAGATGAGCTGTGATGGAGGGTGCTTTGTCACATCAGTGCTAGCCAAATTCCCAGTAGGGAGATGCTTTTCAAGGAAGAGAATTGATGCAAGCTAAAGAGGCCCAATGTTGCTAATTTTCTGCCTAAACCAATGGTGATGCGTGCAACTGCTGCTTTGCTTCATACAAAGTGTGGCTTTGTTCAGTAATGTGGAATTATTTCTCCTTTCCAGCGGTTTGTTCAGCTGAAAATTGTGTTGCAGAGTAAATATCTGGGAGGTTACAAAGAGCACCCATCAGGTTTTCAGATGCTAGGTTTCTCAGAGTGACTGCTTTCACACTGGACAAATGGAAAGTGTACATTCTGGAGACAAAACAAATACTGCACAGGTCTTTGACAATTGCAGCATCCACAACATAACAACTGGGTCTGCACCTGAGGAGCTGGAGAGTTCATTCTGGCCCAGCAACAGGTTCTTGAGCAGATGAACCTCAAACCCACACTGCTCAGGATGCAGGCTGCAGGAATCACAAAAAACTTTCTGGTGGCTCAAAGCTAGAGAGGAGTGTTTATGTCCCAGCTAAACCTTCAGCCCTGTTTGTGTTAGCTGCAGTTTAAGTGTAGCTGTATTGATACCACGTATCTGACTTCAGCAGCAGACCTGTGCAAGCTGGTTCACTGCATCACAATGCCAGAAAAGAGGGAATGGCTGTTTTCTCTTGTTCTACTTGTTTCCAATTCCTGTCTCCTACTCTTTCCAGCGCTGTCCCTGTGTTCTCTCATGCCTCCATCTCGCAGCTGTTGTCTGCACCCACCCATCTCTATTCTATTCTCTGCCTTGTCAACTGGCTTTCCTTTTTATTGACTCCTCATCTTTTCTCTTGATGACTTCAAACTTCACGTTGTTAGGCTGTTGAGATGGCATGTTTTCTGCCTTCCTCATCCCACCTTCTTATGCAGCCCTGCAGCATCTCACTCACCAGCAGACCTTGCCTCCACTGTGCATTTCTTGGTTTGTTCAGCTTCTCCCTCCCTGACTTTGCCATCTCTCAGACATTCCCCACTCTCTCCCCTCCTCACAGCATTCCAGCTCCTTCCACAGGTATTTGTGACTACAGACTTTTCCTTACTCCCTGCTAATTAGGAAGGAGATGTATTTACTTCCCCCTCAGAGGATTTACCAGTTTCTCTCATCTCCTGCTTCTCTTGTGCCTCTCACCCTATACAGTCTCTTGACTACAACACTGCCCTCTATTTAAAATCTGTTTTGCTCTCTTTCAACCACTCCTGTTGGCTTTCATGCCTCTTATGTCAGCCCCTTGTGTGCCACTGCTTTCCCTACTTATGAAATCATAACTAGTGGCTCAAAAGAAGTAATTATCAAAATGCAACATGGCTTTATTTTTTTTTTCTTGACTCTCCTGGCTTAGTTGAAAGAAGCAAAATTTCTCATCTGCTTTCACACCTGTTCTGTGATCTCTTTGGCTGCCTCCATGACTCCAGCTCTGCCACTACCCAGAAAAATCTGTGCCTTCATTTTTACTGTATGTACCTCAATTTCCTTGATTTGTTGTCTGAGTAGGAAAAGCAGATCCAGGGGTCAAAGCCAGACCTCCCAGTGCTAAATATTTCTAAAGACAGAGCCTCTGCTCTGTTTAGGAAGGCTTTTCAACTGTGCTGTGTAAACCACAAAACCTCTTTGCTCAGGAGGCATTGAAAGGGGAACAGGGAACTTGAAGATGGATCAAAATTGAAGAGTCCTAAAAGGTAGAAGTAGCTTGGGGTGAAAGTAGGTGGCTAAATCACATCTGTCTTCTTCATAACTCAGCAAAAGGAAGCGAAGTGAGATTTGCTGGTGTTAGATTGTTGAGGGAAGCCAACACCAAGAAGGAAGCAGTAAAATTCACACAGGCTAGAAAAGGGAGATGAAGCTCTTCACAGCCACAAATTTCTGTTTTGAAGGAACAGAAATGTTAGACTTTATCCATTGTTAAATAATTTCCCCTGAATTAGGAAAACTTGAACTTCCCAAAGCCAAGTCCTTCTGAAAATGTGATGCCAGTAAAAACAATCTGAGGTTTGGTTGATCCTTCTGCAAGTGCTTTTGACTCCTTACAAGGACAGACTGCAGCTCCTCCTGAACCTAGTTTATAGGAACAGACTAGCTTAAAGCCAGGTGGTGGAAATGCAAGGAAGTTAAGAGTTCTTTAAAAATATATTTTTGTTAATTATAATATCACTTCAGCTGGTGAGGAACTGACCTGTGCCTGTCAGTAATCTATATCTTTCAGAGGCAGGCTACGAGAGACCTACTTGTCATCAACATTATATTTAAGCTTTAAATCAGGCACAGATGACAGGTGTTTCTGGAGAAAGTGGAAAACACTCCTCCCTTCTTTTTTGCTTCTAGTTGAAATGATTTTTCATACAGGAATGGGGACATGCAGTCCCTGCAACTCTACACTTTTTACTTTTTTTTTTTTTGTATTTGCCTTTGGCACTTTGAATTTGGCATTTTTTTCCTCAGGGAAAGTGAGCTCACAAATCCAGAGATTACCTGGAACAACAAAAACAAGAGGCTTTGATTTGGTCCATCAGCCTCAGTGTGGCTCTACATGGTACAAGGACTCAACCTTCAGCCAGTTTAGGGAAGAAAGGATGAGAAAAAGCACAGAAGACAGGGGAGGAGTGTAATTATGGAAGGCAGTGAGCAGCCAGGATTGGATATTGAGCTAAAATTCAGTGGTAGGGGAAGACTTACAACAGCCTAGGGAAAAAAAAATATGATCCAGAGGAATAATATAGCATACTTGGAAAGAACAGTGGTCAGAGCAGACTTTGGTTTTGTTTGTTATGGACAGGAAACTCATAACCAAAGGTGACTTGGAAGAGAAGGAGCACATGGATCAAAGAAGAGGAAATGCCATAGTGTATTCACCAAATCTCTGCCCACTGTTCAACAGCAGTGGGAGAGCAGAGCTTTTTGTGCTCGAATAAGAAGTTTAAAAAAGTCATTTAAGAACAGTGTAAGAATCTAGAAAAAGTAAACAACCTTAAGTGATTGTGGGCAGCCCCTAGCATCCTGGAATAAAAAGAAGAATATAAGAGAAAACACAGTCCAACAGAAATAATGGGGACGATAGAGGGAGCCAAATTAATTCAAAAAAACATTAGGCAAGATTGGTACCGTAGCTCTTCTGACAAAAAGAGAGATTAGGAGTCTTCAATTAAAGTTCACTAAGTTCTTAGCAGGGTAGAGTGGGGATCCTACAAAGCTGTTTGACCCAGTGTCAAGAACAAGCAAAGATGCAGCAGTAAGATAAGCCACAGCTGGACATTACAGGAATTCGGGGAGGAATGTCAGCACAGAGCAAGACAGAAATGCAACCTAAACTCCTCTTACATGGTCAGGGGACCAACAGTTAGCTCTTGGGAAAAAATGGGCATTAGTAGAATTCTGTAACTGGCCCAAAGGAAATTGTGCCTGAGCATCTGTCACCTCTAGATTTCTCACACAGAGCTGTTGGTATTTTATAGTGATCCTGCATGTTGCTCTGGGTTTGCCTGGCCTCTCCTCTCTCAGTTACTGCAGGGAGCTGGAGCTGGCTCAATCCAGTGCAGGCAGACACAATACACAAGAGATCAGATCCTGTCTTGCTCAAGATCAAGCCTTG
The DNA here is from genome assembly GCA_024734035.1 of Alethe castanea. Taxonomy (NCBI): domain Eukaryota; kingdom Metazoa; phylum Chordata; class Aves; order Passeriformes; family Muscicapidae; genus Alethe; species Alethe castanea. The sequence continues at coordinate 15,023 of JANRGV010077371.1, forward strand.
CATTGTGCCTTGAAACACAGGCAGGGTTTCAGTATAACATGTTGGTCTCTTTCAAACAATAAATGAACCAAGTCATATGTTTTTAGGGAAAACAGATGCAAAGGCTGAACTTAGAAAGATAACTAATAAACCCCTTAAAAAAATAGAGTACATTCTGGCAAAAAAATCTTGGTGAGGAGGGCATAGGAATTGAATTTTCTGTGTGAAATTTACAGAGAAGGAAAGCAAGGTGTGTGTCTGAAGAAAAATCAGGTGTCTGATGACACCTCTTGTGCCATCCTCTTTGCCACGCCATTTCTCAAGTGAGCCTCACAAACCCCCAAAGAGCACAGCAGTTTCCACACCAGATGAGCCTGGTAGCCCTCCTAATCCGGTCTTCCCACTTCAACAGTTGCTACTCTCTGATACTTCAAAGAAAGGTGCAAGAAACCCCATAGTGGACAATTATAGAATAACCCACCCACAAGGGAAGTTTTTCCCTAATCCCTCACCATCAGTTAGTGGTTATATTGTGCCTTGAAGCCTGACAGTTTATATCCCTTCTAAAATTTATTTATATCCTGTCTAACGTGACCATGAATGTTCTTGGTATCCATATAAATGTCTAATCCTTTTCTGAATCCTGCTAATCTCCTGGCCTCAATGAAACCTCGTGGTAACAAATGCCATGTGTTAATTACACATGGTACAAATATTTCCTTGCACCATTTTAAATTCGCTTCCTTCCAATTTCGCTGGGTATCCCTTGATCCCGCAATTGGAAAAAGGCAATGAAATTAGAGCTTGTTCATTCTTGCTGAGCCAGGCTGCTGCTCCTTGATTTGTTTCATCTCTAAACAAGCTGTTCCCATCCTCAGCTGGTTTTCCTTAGTTAGACAGTGGGCTGAGACACAGCACAGTGCTTATACCTTCACCTTATTCTCTGTTCATTTTAAAGGGGAAAAGGGAGAGGAAACGCTGGGGATCTCGAAAGTGCATGCTAGTCAGAGACTCTACAATCAGATTGCTTTATGTCAGCAGGTGTTTGCAGCAATAGGATGGCAATGACTGATGCCACCAGCCTTTCCCTCTCTGATGTCTCCAAGACAGAGCAGGGCATCTGCAATGTGTTTCCCCCTCCGATCTTCAGGCTGCTCCCGAAAGGGAATATCCTACTCCAGCTGCTTCCTCGCATCCACACTGGTTAAGACCAGGCTGTGAGATGAGTCCAGTTCTGAAGGAACTGCCCTCAGCCACAGCATCATTCTGCCATGACTGAATTCCAGTTTCACAGTGCTTTCACTGGAGGTGGCACAGCGATCCACTGTAACTGGTTCGAAGCTGGACTGTGGTGGCCAAAGGGAGGTTGTCGGGTGATGCAGTGACAGCACACGAAGCCACAGCTGCTTGGTGTTTCACTGGAACTCTCTCCCATTAAGCAGGTAATTAATATTTGTCGCTCAATGTATTCCCGTAATACAACTCAGAACGGGGCAGCCGGGAGGGATTTCCGAGCCAGGAGCAATGGGTGCGGGTGACACCCGGATGTGTCCCGGGGCACAGGAGCGCGTCTCGCTCCTCGTGGCAGCCGCATGCGGAGAACGAGAAGCGCCGCTCGGGCTCCTCACTCGGGGGCTCGAAGCGAGAGCAGAAACCCTGGGGATTCCGGGGGGTTCGCTGCACCGGGAGCCATCCCCGACTGTCTGTGCCCGGCCAAGGGACCGGTACCGAGATCGGGACCGGCACCGGCAGCAGCGGAGCCGCCGCGTGCGCCCGCCGGCCCCGCCCACCCTTCAGGCCCCGCCCCAGGTGGGCGTGGCCGGGCGGGCACCGCCGTCCTGTTGTTGTGATGAGCGCCAGGCCCCGCCCCCTCCTCGTGC
>JANRGV010077654.1:0-16856 GCA_024734035.1 Alethe castanea
TTCATAATACTTTCCTTTGATTGAAAAATTTATGGGATTCTTGATAGTCCCATAAATTCTGAGCACAGTAAAGACCTGACCACAAACTGAATAAAAATCTGGATGGAGAAGGCCAGCATTCAAGTTTCATTTTACTTCAGAATTCTATACAATCAGTATAATACACTTTTGAGTCCTATTATTTTAAGTAATTTGATTTACTAAATGATGCAACATAAACAAAAAAAAACCCCAAAATTTCAATCCTCGTGCTTTTATTTATAACTTTAAATTCTATATATAGATTTATAAATTTATATACAACTTTAAATTCTGCTTTGAATTCACAGAGTTTCAAGTTTCTTTAGTTGCAGAGCAAGTAAAAATTCAATAAATACATAAGAAACATGTTATGCATAATTACCTAATTAAAATTCCTGAAGTAGTATGGGTGTATTTTACTGGACTTACCCTAATATTTGCCCATTGCACACATATACACTAATCATCTTTTATTTTATTCCGTAGTTTCTCTCTTTTTGAGGGGTATATATTAAGGAAATAATATTGTTAGGCTCATTTGTGCAATCAAAATATCCTATATTCCCATGATTTGTGCATTTTTCTTCTCTGCCTTGATAAAGATTTTAAAATTACAGGCCTGCACATGGCATGGTGATTGGCAAAGAGTGCTGCATGAAAAACTGTGTACTGGTTAGAACTGAGATTACCATTTGTTTCAAAACGTTCCAGAGGATGATTGCCCACTGAGATAATGTAAGTTAAAAAAACATCAAATAGAGTTTAACAACAAAGTTGTATTGTTTATTTAAGGGAAATTCACTGTATTTAACACAGTGCCCTGTGTTGCAGAGTGCAATACTAGACTCTTTAAAAAACTTTCTTACCTATTTTTCTAACAGTACCATAAAAAAATCAGTTGCAACTCATCATTCCAAAGAGTTGACTCTAGAACTTTATTAGAAGCATAAGTAATTATAAGGAAAGGATATGTTATAGAAATAATAAATTTCCAGTATAAAGGTCAACCTATGTGAAGTATAAAGCTTTTATTAAAGAACTTCTAGTTCTGACCTAGAGACCCTCAAAATCATTCTGATCATCCCTACCTCTGTTTAAATTAAATGGTTAGGTCAAGTAACATATTTTAATATCTTCAGCATAACTTTTACTGAGAATGCACTCTTGAAAAATCAGATTACAGCAGTATCATGGGGATATTTGTATAAAATATCAGTATTTATGAATAGCAACTGCACTCAGCCTATCTTTTACTTAATTTTGCTCTTCCTTGTGCCTCTGGTTCTTTACTTTGAAGAACAATTTGGGGAAATAGTTAGTTTAGTCTTAGTCTAAAAATTAATGGAAAAAAAAATCACTTTGGAGTAATGTTTTATATCCTGTTAGAGCAGATGGCAGTTCCAGCTTCTTCAAACAGAATATTAAAAAATCTTCTAAAAATCACAATAACTGTACCAAAGAGCACCTGTCTTAGACAGGAGATGATAAGTTAATCATCTGTCCAAAAGACATTAAATAATAGTGAGAGAAGTATGGACAGCAATTGCTCAGTGACCATTCATGACTGATCTGCAAAATGGCATGTGACAAAAATAAAAAGGGAGACAAATGTGTGTTTGAAAAGAACAAAAATGAAACAGCTCTCTGAGTACAAAGGACAACACAGTGACAGCACACTGTGATATATCCTACATGTTTTTACTGCCTTCCAACGTCAAATCTTGGGCAAAGTATTTTCAGACATTTTTCTTTGTTGTTATTTTAGCTTCGCTTGTTTCATAGAAAGCAAGGTGAAAATATTTGCAATATAGGCTATAAAAATAAGACACTTGTTATAGGAAAGAGTTGTTCAAACGTGATGGAAGATGGTGAATGAGATGGAACAAGTGAGTGAGTGGGTGAGTACAAGTGTGAACTTTTTTGTTAAGCTCCTGAAAAAACAGTAGTGTTTGGGAAGCCAGATGGATGCCAATGAAGCACACATTGATCTGTAAGGGATGTAGAAAACTCAAGGCTGGGAATTTTTGAGCACTGACTAAAAGGTTCAATAAAGCCAATGAAATCAATGGGAAATTCATATCTCATTTTCAGAACAGGATTTGAAGATCATTACTTTAAAAGCACTTTTCAACTGGGAATATAAAGCATTTACATGATGGAGAATTAGTCTTTCCATGTTTTCCTGCAGATCTTCCAGGCAGAGATAATAACAGAGATAAGAACTATTTTCCCCTTCTCCTAATCCACTTCATTCTTCTGTTACATTCAGATAGTTTTTATGAACCATAACCTCCAATTTTTTTCTATTTTTTATCTCTATTGCTTGCTGTATTCATTAGCAGGTGAGCATATATTTTAAAGAGCATGCATGTATAAAAATAACACCAAAAATATTTAGAAGTTATTTGCAGAAGTGAGGGTGTGGCAGAAATAAGCTTGCCCATGCAACCTCAACTGATTTATCTTGACAATATGCATTTTGATACATGCTTTCATTACATGATCATTAACTTTTTTTTTTCTATTGAACACCAGCCGCCTCAATTCTCAGAGTGGATGGCGTTTGCTTAATGAACAGCTGTTCAATATTTACTTCATTGTTCAGTACATGCCCCATTGTTCAATGGATGGCCTCATGCCATCTTTGTTGCACACTATTCAAACTCTTCTCTAAGGGACATTAATTAACCTCCCCATGTTTTCTTTTGTGATGCTAATCAGTATAATTTTGAAAGCTTTACAAATATTAATTATATCCACAGTATCCATGTGAGTTTTATGCACATCCCGCAAACACAAGACTGGAGTAGGGAGATTACACTTAATAATATCCATTAATTTTGAGTATCCCATCTGACACACCTGGGGTTTGATTTACAATTCTCATTGACCTAAGTTACAGTTGGGAGTCTTCAGCACATCTTCCAATATGTTTCCCCAGTCTGAATCTAGGTACCAAAAATATGAAATACATTCTGTTAGCAGCAATCGATGCAAAGTTTGTTTTAAGTTAGATATCTATCTTAAGTAACATATCTAGAGCTGACATGGGAATTCAGTGTCTAGAATTGCATTGTCTTTGTAACGAGGCTCTCCCTTCCTCTTACTAAAATCTTTTGGTCCTGCTTTACATTCCTTCCCAGTTCTGCAACAAATGGGTGATGAAGACAACCTTATCTGCAGTACAAACTCCAGAAAGATACTCTCCATCCTCTCATGGGGGCAGAGATCCTGAGGTAAAAACATACAGACCTCTAACTTAAAGTTGTCATGATACATAGGCAAATCTTTAAAGCAGAATTCCCTGCTCTTTGATGACTAGAATTTTAAATGTTCATATGTTCATTTCACACTTCCAGTTTTCCCTGTTATTGGTTCCATGCCCAGGCAATTGCCCAGCAGAGAAGGACTTGGGAGTGCTGGTGGATGAGAGACTGGACGTGGCCCAGCAATGTGTGTTGGCAGCCCAGAAAGCCAAACCTGTCCTGGGCTGCATTCCAAGCAGTGTGGGCAGCAGGTGAGGGGAGATTCTGCTCTTCTGATCTCTGCTGAGACCCCACCTGCAGTGCTGGACCCAGCTCTGGGTCCTCAACACAGGCAGGACTTGGACCTGGTGGAGCAAGTGCAGAGGAGGCCACCAAGCTGATCAGACAAAAGGCTGAGAAAATTGGGATTATTCAGCCTGGAAAAAAGAAGGCTTTGGGGTGAACTAATTGTGACCTTACAGTACCTTAAGGAAGCCTACAGGAAAGAAGGGACACGACACTCTACAAGGTAATGTAGTGACAGAACAAGGGGGAATGGGTTCAAATTAAAAGAGAGTAGCTTTACAGCAGATATTAGGAACAAATTCTTGACTGTGAGGGTGAGGACCTGGCACAGGTTGCCCAGAGAAGTTGTGGATGTCCCATCCTTGGGAGTGTTCAAAACCAGGCTGGATGAGGCTCTAAGCAATCAAGTCTAGTGAAAGTGTCCCTGCCATGGCAGTGGATTGGAACTAGATGGTCTTCAAGGCCCCTTCCAAGTCAAATCATTCCATGATTCTTTGATTCTCTGAATTTCCTCTCTAATTTTCTGTTTCCATTTAGTTCTCCTTTACAGCCCTGAGTTCTTGTTTCTTTAGATATATTGTTTCAGTCCAGCCCTTTTTTTTCTCAAATTTGGCTTTTGTTTCCATTGCACCTGAGCACAATTCCTTCTTTACATTTTTGTGACAGAACAAGGTTTATAGCTAAAAACAGACAATTGTCATAAAGAATATTATGTCAGACCAGTTCCCTGCTCTCATTTTAGCGATCATGTAAATCAAAAATCCACCTTTTTTTCTACAACTGTGAGCTGAGGCATGCTCAGCTCCTTGGTGAGGGATGGTGCCTACTGAGTAGAGAAAGATCTATGGACAATCAGACACCTGAGGATGCTTTGGAGCTTTTAATCCATTAAACTTAAGGTTGCTTACCTGCATCTTCACTGAAGTATAAAAATAACCACCGAAGGCATACCTTTTTTTTACAAAGCGGCCTCCTGAAAATTTTAATTTTTTTTGCCCCAAGTATAGGGGTACTGGTGCATTTCAAACCCCAGATTTCAAGAACTTCAAGGAAATGGGAAAAAAATCCTTTTTTTTCCTTGCATCATTCCTAGAAATGGCAGAATTGTTTTGGCAGGAGCTGTCCAGAAAAGTACAGCCTAGGACAGCTACTTGGCATGGAAAACTTCAGTCAGAGCAGTTACAGTTTGGCACTATTTTAGGTGGAGAAAATCAAAGTTTCATAATAGGAAGTATTAGGTAATTTTAATAATAGGCAGTTCTATCACCTATAAAACCTTTAAACATAAAAAAATATTATTTGTGTAAACAAATATCAAGAAAAGTCCTTTTAAAAAGTGTTCTAGTGAAATGAAAAGGAGTAAAAACAAACATACAAAAATGTGAAATATCACATCCTGACTCTGAAAAATAAAGACACATATACTTCTCCACCTTAACACAGCATGTGTCTTGAGCTTTCTTCACCTCAGTCCAAAAACAGAAGAACAAAAAACATAGCTTAAATCTGCCAGATTTTTTTTTTTTAAGTAAATATTAAGTTAAGAGACCTTGAGCTTCCTTGCTTCCCTGTATTAAAGTATTGCTATTCTACGGCCTAACTTCTGATATTTTTCTGTGTCCTCTAATTTAGCTTAATGAATCTCCAAATAATGTATTTCATTTTCTGTGTACTACAATCTGGTGAAGTCTCTTTTTTCATGTCTCTCTCATTTTTCCATTCTGTCAATAAAAAAATCTATTTCCCTTGATTCCAGTCTCATAGGCCAGGACTTACTTCAAAACCTTAAAATGTCTTTCACTGACTTTTGAACAAATTTATTACAAAACACTGTCCTGGAATTAAACACACCAGTGATATTCAAGGAATATAAATTGGGAGTGCTTAAGACAGTTGAAAATCATATTTATTCAATAGTTCCTACTTTTTAAAGTCAAAGAGGGTTTTATTACTGCCTAATCAGTATTGTACAACATTCTATAAATCTTCCACAATAATTTCTGGATTATTCACATAATTTTTTTATTTGCAGAGAACGTGATTCAGAATCATATTCAATCTGGATGTAAAATCTTCATGTAAGGGCAAATATACCTCATCTTTGGAACAGTGGATTTAGTCATGAAAAACAGACAATCCAGCACCAGCCTTACATTGAAAGAAAATCTGTTCTGTTGCACTGAAGGCAGCAAAGGATTGACTTGAATAAAAGTGATCACAGGCTATGTGGATAGTTCAGAATTCATATCAGCCAGCAGAAAATCCCTGGGATAAAAAGAGTTATCTAAATTAAAGGGTTATATAGATATATATGATACGATATTACTAGCATATATTGCTTCTATTGTTTACCATAATCCTAGGCAGTAAACTCACAGGACCTTGCTGGTTTAAATAAAATGCAAGAATGAACTGACTGAAGGATACATTTTAATAGCCCTCTGTCAGAGAGAGTTAACACACTTGCACTTCTAACAACAGCATTTTTATTAAATCTTTATTATGTTGTATTAAAAAAAGTCCCCTTAGCCCTCAGGTAGTTGGTTGATGCTGAGTTTTCAAATGAAATATTTATGAAGTTCTTTGTTTAGAAGTTTAATTGTATCTTTAAATGACTTTCATATGTTTATAAGCTTTACCCTCCAATATAAATGCCATATGATGCTCTGTCATACTGTCCAGAATAGTCATTATGCATTTCACCATCACAACTGTTACATAACAATAAGCAGAAAAAAAGGACAAAAGGATAACTAAGTTAAACCAGATCTTATACATACTTATTTTGTTGGTAACACAGATTGTATCTCCAGCAAAATGTGTTTCTAATCATGTAACATAGCATAGTGCTGTAAGACTTTCCATATTTAAACTTTTGGTCAATGTATACTACTATAAAAGATACTAAAATGTACTCTGCACTGACCTTTCTATTTCTCTGTCATGGGCAGGGGGAAGGATAAGACTTATGAGAACAGGGCTAGAATGAGGAGACCTAAGGAATACTCCTTAAATGAAATCTAGTTTTGCTTTTATAAGAGCTCTGAAGATCTATCACTCCTGTGATACAATATTTAAGGAAAAGCATGGCTTAGAAGCTTTATTATCTTTCCAAGAAATGAATGGCAATTCGAAAAACACTTTCTAGACTTATCAGCTAAAAGGACACTTTCTAAACTGAAGGCATATTGGAGATCTGTGTCACTTCATGGGAAAGTAGTGCTGCATTAAATCTGACCCTGATGTTTTCAGCAATGCTATTCAGGTGTTTCTGTAGAGGAGATTTTGGACATCTGGTCCAGGCAGTCTCTACTATTAGTCTTCAAAAAGTCTAGGCCAGTTAGATGACATGATGGCAGAATCCAAGTAAAGGTGTCCACAGCTCTATCCATGGAAGACATCCACTCATCCACCTTTGCAGCCCTTTTCTGACCCAAAGCTGGGCCATGAGGTCATGAAATCAACTCAGTTTATTGTGAAAAGTGACACCCTTCTCCATGCCTGGGGCAGGCTGGAGAGTCATCACAAGCTGAAAGTAAAGGAAAGAAAAAGATATGAGAGAAGCTTGAAGGAATAAAAGGAAACTGTAAGTTCATTAGTTGGGATGCTTGCTTGTAGTTGGCAGAAAGGATGGGGAAGGATATGATATCTGTGGTTTATATTAACCATATATTACTATTATGTAATCACAGGTTCTAATACAGTGGTAGCTGACAGCACTACTTGAATACACTCTGCAGATTTCATATTTGTTGTTCAAGTACTACAATAAAACCTTTTGAGGAGACTATCAGTTCACAGCTCATGAAAACCAGTCCTTTTGCAAAGCTGGCATAAAGAAACTCCTGTTGATCGAGAGGGCTGCCAGTGCAAGACTGAGTAACCTGCCCTTTCTAAAATAGCAAGTACTGTCTTGCTGAATTCGTCCTCTTGATGATAACTTTCATTGTAATATATGGCCCCTAAGGTCTGTCTTCTCCATATAAGGAACCTGGTCCAGCTGTTATACTAACAGCCAACAACTTCTGAGAAATAATCTCACTTATTATTTAAGGTTGAAACCAGCGTTTTCCCATACAATACATTAGAATGAACTCTATGTGCAACAGGAAAAGCTCTGGAAAGTACCAGTAATCAGTGGGGACCATTGATTTCAGAAGCTTTTTTAAAAAGCTGCTACTAGTCTACAGGAAAGACGACCTGCAAGAGCTGATAATTTTGCAAATTTTTGTGTAACTGCTTCAGCAATCATGTGTGGCACATAACCTTGAAGTCCTATGTGTTAACTGCACCAGCTGAAAACTGATTGAACTCTTCTCATTAAAATGGCTCTCTTGAAAAGACAAAGTTGTATGATCAAACATGGTAACCTTTTAAAGCACATCAAAAAAACTGCAAGATTTTTCCAATATTTTACAGTGTAAACATAATTTTATGCCATAATTTTACACCCAATTGACAACAATATGTCACCAATTTCAGTAACTATTTAGTTAAATGCGTCACACATAAAAGAAATATTTTTTCCTATTTTTTTCTCATACGAAGACTGGATTTTATTCTAGTCTCATTGATATAATTCTATTTACTTCACAGTCGTTACTTATTAACACCAATGGGAAAAGAAACAGAGCCATTAAATCCATTTCCTCTTTTTTCCTTGATGCAACCTGATGCTTTTTGGTTTACCATGGAATGGTTGCATGGTGAGAGAGACAGATCTGCTTGTGTTTTTAATAATGTGTTCTCTTCACAGAGAGTCAATATTTGCCCTGCCCAATCTGACTGGCTTCACTTTAAAAATCCTTATTTTTGCTTTATAAAAATTGGAGGTGGTAAAGAACACATCCATTAGGACTTGCTGTCATTTGGAAACTGTGACTGAAAGCAACATCCATTTTTGTCAGAGGGAATTATATTATTCAATTTCTTTTGTGAAGTGTGAAATAAAGCCCTTTACATCCACCAGAATATCACCCAAGAACATGATGCTTAAAACCCTTCAACTGTCCATGTTTCATGACCCTTTCACCTCAACTTTTTCTTGGGCAGCACTGTCCAGTAGTTGTTCCTCCTGTGTATTCACCCCTCTCTGGTAGGTGTCACTTGGCAGCAAGTGGAACTCCCTGCCTCTTTCTGCCCTGAATAATCTTGGTACTTCCAGCACATCTCAGAAGAACTTAATTCCACTTAATGTGCTGGGCTTATTCTGTTTTCTGGAAAATGCTTACCAGAACAGTACATGCTATTCCAGATAGGGTCTTATCAGAGAGCTGAATCAGGACAAATAGCCTATCTTTATGGAAGAACTGTTTTGGAAGTATTTCAATTGAAATTTAATGGAAATACCATTAAGCTTTGTTTGGCTTTGTAAAAGGTGATACAAAATACTCTGAATCAGCGCAGCTGAAAAAATACAATCCTCTCTGATGCTCACTGAGAAAAAAATTTTCCCTTTTGAGAGGACTTGGTTAATTACTTTGCTTATTTGTGACCAAAATTGAAAAGAAAAGCAAAAAGCTCTGTCATTACTCATTATGTATGTAATTTATCACAGAATACAGTTCTGTCCCTCTGCTTATTAAGCTCTCCCAGACATTCTTTTGTGTTCTGGGCTTCTGAAAAAGCCTAAAGTAAAACTGCTGTTACCTAACTGAATCACTGCAGTCTCCTGCAAACCTCACTGATGTGTTCTTACTGGTATATTGAAGCTGATTTAGGAATTTAGATATTTAATGGCCTGCATGGAAGGAAAAAACAACTTGATAATTCATGAAAAAAATAAATTAACAGTCTGCCCTTCTTGTATCTCATTATGCTCAGGCAGGAGTCTGCTGAGCCGTGCTGACCCCTCCAGAGCAGCATTCTGTAAGTGAAAATTGCATGCAAGGGTGGGCAAGGGTGCCACACAAAAACATGGAGGACCACTTTGACTTTGATTTCTTTCTCCTTCTCTGACTGAGCTGTCCTTTGAGGAGCTCTTGTGGGCATTAGCCAGTGTAGTTGCAGTACTCTGCTGCCCCAGCACTGTGTAGGGCTGCCAAAAAGATCCTGGTGGGTTGTGTTGATATTAGCTCAAGAGATAAAGGCCAGTTGTCTGGCGATCCTTGAAAAGCATTTGGAGGGATTCAGCTCCAGCAGTTACCCAGGAGGGACGGACAGGAGCAGCCTGCAAGCATTTCTCAAAGGAGAGATCAGAGAAGGAGCCTGCAGCTGTAGAGCAGGGAGTTGCTCTGTTATTGCTCTTGCTATTTTTCTTTTTTCTTTCCTTTAAATAAAGTAGATTATTTTTCTTTTAAGTAAATCAGGCTCACCCATGTTAGTCCTTGTTTAAGCACTGAGTGTTAAGTTAGAGCACTGTGCTGAAAGTAAGGCTGTGATTTTCAAAAATCTAAGGACTTTGGGCGGACATAACTCAATTAAAGCTAGGATATTTTATGTTTGCACCTTTTGAGTGATTTTCACAGTGGTGCAGATGAAACACTCCAAGCTTGCAGAAAGACCTATTCAATAGCTGAACCATATTCCCATTTCCCTGTACTACTTCTTCTCCCATGTACTGGAGAAAACAAACAAAAGAGAAGAATCATGCTGCATCAGATAATGTTCTTCACTCTCTTCGTTCTCCCTCAGTTTCTTCTGTGCCATTGCAAGAGTGAGAGGGAATGTACTCCCAACACCACATCCAGGCTGGAGCAGTCACATCCCAGTTTTTGCCCATGGTAGATAGGAAACATGCAATGCTAAATCATGGGGTCACAGGCTGAGATCACGCCTGCAGACATGTTCAAGTAGGCTTATAGGCTTTCCTCACCCAGACATTCCCTACCATGCCAGGGAAGCTTTGCTCAACAGCTCAGTCCCACCAAGCTGCACCATCTGTGTAAATTCATGGACACCAAGGTGAGCAGGAGTGTTGATCTGCCAGAGGGCGGGAGGGCTCTGCAGAGGGATCTGAAAGGGCTGGATCTACAGGCCAAGAGCAATGGTATGAGGTTAAACAAGAGCAAGTCCTGCACTTTGGCCACAACAATCCCTGCAGTGCTACAGGCTGGGAACAGAGTGGCTGGAAAGCTGCCAGGAGGAAAAGGACCTGAGGGTGCTGGCTGAAAGCAGCTATACAGTGTGTGCCCAAGTGGCCAAGAAGGCCAGTGGCATGCTGGCCTGTATTAGGAATAGTGTGGCCAGCAGGACCCGGGAAGAGATTCTCTCCCTGTCCTTGGCACTGGTGAGGGGACTTGGGGTGCAGTGTCCAGTTCTGGGCCCCTCACTTCAGGAAGGACATTGAACGAGTCCAGAGAAGGGCAGTGGAGATGGTGAAGGGTCTCAAGCACAAGTCTGATGAGGAGCATCTCAGGGAGCTGGGGCTGTTTAGCCTGGAGAAAAGGAGGCACAGAGGGAACCTTATTGCAACTCTACAGCTTTCTGAAAGAAGGGGCTAGTCTGGTGGGGGTCAGACTCTTGTCCCAGGTAGCCAGCAGCAGGATGAGAGGACATGGCCTCAAGCTGTGCTAGGAGAGGTTTAGGTTGGACATTAGGAGGAATTTCTTCACTGTAGTTAGACATTGGAACAGGCTGCCCAGGAAGGTGGTGGAGTCACCATCCCTGGAGGTGGTTAATGAAAGACTGGACATGGCCCTTAGTGCCATGGTTTAGTTGTGTTGGGTCATAGGTTGCACTTGATGATCACAGAGGTCTCTTTCAACCTGAGTGCTGCTATGATTGTGTGCCACATCACACCCATTGCACTGTATTTTCCTTATGAAGAGTTTTGCATGAAGGATGCTGCAACCAGACAGTAAACATAGGTAGTTTGACTTTATAGTGTCTCTGACAATTGTAAGAACTTTTCCTTAGTATAGATAGGCACCATAGGTTCCCCCACGGGAGGTAACAACCAGCAAGAGTTAATTCAACTTCTAATTTCTTAGCAAAATGGCAGTGAACTTTCCTAGCAAACTTTCCATGTCATTTTGGCAAGCCTCAAAGTCCTCTCCTGCCCCAAAGCCCTAATCATTTTATCTGGGGGAAAAAAACCCCAAGAAATAGAAAGGAAGAAGTATTTTTCTGATGAGTTTGTGCAGTTAAAAATCATAAACAGTAAAGAAATCTACATGCTAAGGTTCCAACAGAAACAGAGACTTGGCTGACTTCTGTAATCTGAATTTTGCATTAATTAAGTGTTTTGAATTTGATTAGAATAAACTAGCCATCTCATTTGGGCCATCATATGCCCCTTTCCAGACTTTTTAAAAACATATACGAGATGATCCAGGATTCTAATTAACGTAATGAGAAGGGAAAGAGGAGGATGGGGAGTTGAAGGCAGAAAGATAAGCAGGAAGCAGACAGAAAAAAAACTAGTTTTCATCTGCCCAGGACTTGCATTTGGATTGAGTATCTATTTTACCTTGTGAGACCCACACAGATGACACTCCCATATTAATCCTGAATTCACATATTTTATATATGTATTTTTTTATTGCACTGTAATTATTTTCTGAAACTAAGAAACATGAAATAAACATGGTAACAATTATTGGTGCCTTGTTCCTGCTTTTGTTGGATCTTGGAGAGGCACTTGACAACCCAGACCAGGGCTACTTTGACAATGTTTGAAGAACCAGTTCAGCCATAGGTTGATGTCAGCTCCACTAATCAGAGCTCTCTCAGCAGATAAATGTATTCATATGTTGCACTGCACTGCTCAGATGTGCGTGGCAGGCTCCACCCGTTGCACAGGCTACTCACCATTAGCTTTCTTTTCAAGATAATTTGTCTTGAAACTATTAATTCTGCTGTGGTGTCACTAATTTTTCCTTTAAACGCTCCTTCACCAACTCCTGATAGCACATGTAGAAATGTGACTATCCAGATGCCATCTGGATGCCATCCAGAGGGACCTGACAGGCTTGAGAGGTGACCCAGTGCAAACTTCACACTTATTGGGGCCACGAGCAAGGTCCTGCACATGGATCAGGACAATCCCAAGTACAAATACAGCAGGGCTGAGGATGGATTGAAAGCCCTGAGGAGAAGCTCTTTGGGGAGCTGGTGGATGAGAGACACAAACGACCCAGCAATATGAGCTTGCAGCCCAGAAGGATAAATGTGTCCTGCTGCACCAAAAGAAGAATTCTGGGAAGTGATTCTGCCCCTCTACTCTTCTTTCCCAAGACTCTACCTGGAATACTGAGTCTAATTCTGGGGTCTCTCTGTAGGAAGGACATGGACCTGAGGTAGCTCGTCCAGAGGAGGTGCTCAGAGGATTGGAGCATCTTGGCTATGAAGACAGGGTAAGGCAGTCAGGGCTGTTCAGTCTGGGGAAGAGAAGGCTCTGGGGAGATGTTTTTGTGGCCTTCCATGCCTAAAGGGGCTACGGGAGATGGAGAGGGACTTGTCACGACATGAAGCAACAGGACAGGGGAGAAGGTGTTCAAATTGAAAAGAGGGTGGGTTTAGATTAGATAGTAGGAAGAAATTCTTCACTAATAGGGTGGTGGACACTGGAAGAGGTTGCCCAGAGAAGCTGTGGATTGCCCCATCCCTGGACGTGTTCTAGGCCAGGCTAGATGGGACCTTGAGCAAAGTGGTCTAGCGGAAGGTGTCCCTGCCCATGGCCAGAGGCTGAAACTAAATGACCTTTAAGGTCCATTTCAACTCAAACCATTTTATGGTTCTATGCCTGCTTCACTCAATGTGAAGCCTTGGAGAAGAGTTCATTGTTACACCATCACAGCCTTGTAAGTATAGCAGAGGTACAAAGGAACAGACCTGGAGTTCAGTTTCCCATGCAGCTACAAGGAGCCTGAATCCTCAGCTCCCATTTCCCAGCATGCTGAAATGCAGGCTATGCACCGCTCTTTGTTTGTGCAAACATGTGAGCATGTACACACAGAGAGGAAGGGGAGAAGGTGTTGAAATCTGTTGTGACACAGCCAAGAATTCAAGATTCATGGGGCCAGACAGACACTTAACCAAGTCTGATTGTGTAATCTGCTCAGCGACCCACAGTCCTGGGAAGTAGAAGCAGTAACTGCTGATTTGAATCCCCTATTCTGACTTTGTATTTTAAGCGTAGCTGTGACTGTTATGCCCCATGTTGGATTTACCATTGCCTATGCACCAGGCAGCTCAGGAGCCACGTGTTATTTTCTTGTGTAAAAGCTATACAGCCTTCTGAGGACATGCTTTCAAAACATTCAGCTGCTGAAAAAGGTGCCTTAAAGCACATGCTGCAGCCAAACTGGAGACACTTTAAGCTTTTACCAGAATACTTCAGACCTTATAACAATGCCAGCTATTATTCTTGGATTTAGGTGTTTCACATCAGTTGTGTTCTGGGCAACTTCGTATTATTCTGGATCACATCTTAGACATCTACAACATAACTGATCTTTAGCTCCTGCTGTTAATTCCTGCAGCACACCAGTGCTTTAGGTTTTCTCCTGAGTTGAGCAGAGACATGTCTGAACTGAGTCCAGCAGTTTCATTACTGTGTCACTTAGGACGTATGTGTTCCTGTTCAGGAATTTAAACATTGATAGAAAAATTGGGTATGTTGAAATAGTTTGCTGTTCTTTTGATCATCTAGAATATTTTTCCAAGTGCTATATGTCGTTTGAAGACCACTGCTATGCTAAAAATTGCTGCTTTTTGTTGTTTTTTAATCCTAGCCTGGAACTAAGTACTATGCAGCTGCTCTCTCACTGCCCCTCCTACATAGAGGTGAATCAGAAAGAGGCAAAACCTGTGGGCTGAGAACAGTTTAATAACTGAAATAAAATATGATATAGCAATAATAAAAACAACAATAAATAATAATTATAATTAAAAGAGAGAAGATAAAGAGAGGGAGAGAAATAAAACCCATGGGAAAAAAGTGATGCTCCATACAATTTCTCCCCACACCCTGACCAATTCCCAGCCCATCCCTGAGTAGTGACTGGCAGCTCCCAGCCAACTCCCCTCAGTTTTGCACCAGCCATGACGTTCCTTGGTATGGAATATCCCTTTGGCCAGTTTGGGACAGCTGTCCTGGTCATGCTCCCTCTGACTTCTTGTGCACCTCCTCACTGGCAGAGCGTGAGATGCTGAAAAGTTCTTGACTTTGGGTAAGCACTACTTAGCAACAACTACAACATCAGTGTGTTGTTGACATTATTCTCCTGCTAAATCCAAAAAACACAGCACTGAATAAGCTAAGAGGAAAAAACTTAACTCTATCCCAGCCAAAACCAGAACATATTTTCAATGCAGAAGTGAAACAGAGAATCTGAGTTTCCATTTCAAATAAATAGTGAAAAGGTGTGCTGTCAAAAATTGTCATTAAGTTGTATTAGGATCTTAGTCATGGAGTAGTATCACTTAAAGACTCATCTCACAGGAAGCAAAAGAAACCTGTAAGCAGGGGAAATAAAGTACACTGAGCAGAAATCTGTAATAACATCTCTGTTGATTCACCAAATTGCCCACTTGATCCCTTTATATGATGTTGTGACAGTGGCAGAAGAAACAAGGTTTCTCCAAGGTTTCTGACTCAGCCACGTCTCTTTCTTTTCTGCATGGACCTGGAGCCTGGAACCGATGTCCACGGTCCCAGGAATTTCAAAGACTAGATGCAGTTTAGCTTTTACTATTTTATTTAATCAAGTACATATATTTTTATCACACCATGGCTATGACATGCCATGATCCTAACTACAGTTCTTGTCCTGGCCCAAGGCTCACATATCAGCGAAACTACATTTTGTTCAGTAAGCCTTACTTGGGTATATCTCACTCTGAACTTTTTGTTTACAAGACAAAGCTCATGACCCCAGTTCTTTACTTATCTGTATTAAGTTACTTGTCTTGTTGCTACACAATGAGGAAAATTGCCATCAGTCAGTTTTAAATGGATTGCTCTAAAATTGTAACAGACCACAGAAAGATTTCTGAACCTTCTGTTTATAGCAACTAACAGAAGTTTTGTTTCCACCCAGTATTTTCCATGACGTCTACAAAACACCGCTAGTGAGAAAGCTCAAGTGCTGAGATCACTGTTTGCCATGATGACCAAAATTACTTTAGTTTCCCTGTGCTTCCTGTTCCCCCATAACTATTTGTGGTCTCTTGGCTTATAACCAGACTGTAAATTACTTCAGGTTTCTTTTCCTTTGTTTTTTACAACACAGCACAATGGGATCCCAAGGATCTAAAACATTTCAGTAATACTGCAACTAATAATGAAATCATTGGGGTTTAGTCCAGTGTGGTTTAGTTGCAAATCTGTAAGGATAGAGAAAGAAAATAATTATTTTTAGGGTACATTTTTCCACCTCCTTTTCATATTGTTCATCCAGCTCCTATTACTGATGTTGGGATGACTACATGGTTGGTCCAGCAGTACAATTCCTTCAGCAAAGTTATCAGGAATGATATGGAATATGGTCCTCTAGTTATGTTTATACATTTTTTTATTTACTTATTTGGGGATACCCACTCATAATAAATCAACTCCAAACCACTCCCAAAGATCCTCTTCAATACCAAAAGTATGAGATTACACCCGCTGAGTGAAAAGAAAGCATTCCCTAACTAGGAGCAGATTTCCGCATGGAATGCCAGAGAACAAGTTAAATGACTCCCTCTCCTCTACTACAATGGAAATGTCTCACTTCCAAGATTTCAAGTGGCCAATGCCTGAGATGAGAGAATCTAGAAAAGTTCTAGGTTACACTGAAAAGGAAGAAAAGGCAAGTACAACATATGTGTAATATAACCATGCCCCTCCCACTCACCCACTGCTCATATTAGACAGAAATATTACTGGGAAATGTATTTGGAGTGGCTGCTGTGAAGCAAAAGGAGAAGAAAGCAGGGATGATACAATATTTTGGCAATTGGATGAAGAAACAGGAAGGGGTTTTGAAGTTACAGTGAAGAAAGTAAAGACAATAATCAGAAGAGAAGTTTAAAAATAAGAAAAGTAACACCAATTGTGTGAATATAGACGTTGGTGAGCAGGTGCTATTGCAGGTGCAGACAGGCGGGAAGGCAAGTGAGTATTCAGGTTTTGGTTAATCCTGCTGTGAGGATGAAATGTTTCACTGACCATGTAAAAAACCAAAGTGGGTTAAAGAGAGGGAGAAGGACAAGAAAGAAGGCTCTGCAGTGCTACCTGGAGAGGCAGAAGGCAGAAAACCCAGCCTGGCCAAGGCTCTCATTCCCACAGCACGAATCCGAGCGTGGGCTCCGCCGGCTCCTGCCAAAGCTGCTCCGAATATTTTGCTTTTCCTTCTT
>JANRGV010077927.1:0-16822 GCA_024734035.1 Alethe castanea
AACCCAAAAGAATTATGAAAACATCAAATGTAAGGATCTATCTTATACACAGAAAAATTAAAATGGCTCCCAAAATGTCAAGTTAGGAATCATAATACATTTACATGACATATAAATGACGTTTCTATGAAAAATTTTCACAATTTCCACGATTTATCAAAATTTCCACGAAATTCCTAAAATCTATTGAAGGTTTTAACTTCCTTTTTAGGGAATAGGTGAGACAAGGTTCCAGTCAATATTAAAAGCTGTTATGTCACAGTTTGTGCATCAGCAATGTAAAATTCTGCTTTGTCCCACAACCTCACCTCTGTTATTTAACTGCAAGGCAAATACTTTACTATATAGGTGTACAGTGCATTCAGCATACAAACCTAGAAAAAAGACATTGAATTGATGTCTTTATGAAAAAGCAAAACAATAATACAAACCCTGCTGCTTACTTTAAAAAGGCTTCATTCACAGCCTCTAGAAACTCTGAACTGAGAATTTCTTTTGATGAACCTCCATGGTAAAGAAGGAGAGTTTCCAGCAATGGACTTAGATCAGGCAGAGTAATGAGAGGCACACAGAAAATGGACACAGCATTCACACGACTGGCTGAAATGCTGAGGGAAAAACACAGTTCATATTCAGAACATTAATTAATTACAGAAGATTAAATGTAAAACATGCATACCTAACTGCTGAAAAATTATTTACTAGAATGACTTGACATTATCATTCCATGTTGTGTGCAGAATGTTAAGTCATATAAAATGTGACATTTAAGTGCTCAAAGCAAACTATGTGAGAGATATCAACACAATTTTGAATTGGAACACCCAGTTGTGTTGGCTCCATCACCACATCCTTCCTAGCAGACACTTCTCTGTCTCTCCCAGGGTCAGTGAAGGAAGACTAGAGATTCACAGCTCCGATATAAGTTTCCTAGACCCCAGAAGAGACAATCTAGCTGCTTTTCAGGCCTCCTGTTGCTTTTTTAACCTCTCTTTCCTCTTAACAGAAACAATTTATGAATCCTGCTGTCTTCAAGTACTCAGCTGGAAAAATTTTGTCTTACAGATCTACAGCAGAAGGAATATGTAGCACCTTTGGATCTTAATATACAAACCACTTGCCGGATCTTCTCACTAAAACTACATGGTTGGAAATGACTAAAGACAGTGGAATCTGGAATATAAAGAAAATACAGAAACTTTGGAACTTTAAGAAAATTTAAATGGCAGAGACTAGATTTGCAAAAAGAAATCACAGCTTTCCCAGAGAATATACATTGTCTCTAGCACATGAAACTGTAGCATTGACAAGAAGACACTTTTAAAGACTAAGAGCTATGAAATACTGAACTGTAGCAAATTAAAACATGGTAAAATAAAATATATTGTTTGTACAAGGCTTTCTGAGCTCCTGCAAGATTCCCCTGATTCACTAAAAGAAGTGCACTCTCTGCAAGAATCTGGAAGCATTTTCTTTGAGGAGTCACCAATGCTACTTCTGAAGACCTGAGATGGGAATTAAGAGGCTGTTTAGCAGTATGGACATGAGGTACTAATAATTTATCATTTAAACAGAGAGAGAAATACAACATTACACATTTTCAAAGATGCACATTTCTGGGTAATTACCTGATTAAATATGTGTTTCAGGTTTCTTATACTGAAATACTTCAAAATGCACTTTTGTTACAAGTGTTTTTGTAGGAATGGTAATTATTAGGATGATCATATCGTGCAGCAGTATTTTCCAGGATACACAGACCTGAAACTCTAAATCAGTTCCCTTGCAAAATTATGTTTCTAATTCCTTATCCAGGACTAGCAAAATTTAGCTGCTTAATTTAGTGTTACTTAACTCCAGAAGAAAAACCCTGTAAAGGCAACTTTCTTCTACATAATATATTCTTCAGAATATATTTTCGGAGAACAGTGCACAATGCAGTCTGCTGTGTACAATTAATTTGCACAGATATTAATGTCTGAATTTTTAAAATATCACTAAATGGAGAAAGGAGAAAATGTACACCTCTAAAAGCAAACATTTTTGTCTCTGGAATTTGAATAAACATCCATATCATAATTTCTATACCCAAAAATCAACCTAAGTTCAAAATCTTCCCTTTCTCCCAGCAGAAATCAGGTATTTCTGTTCCCAACAGTCTCAACCAGCTTTTCAGCTAAGTCTGTTTCATCCTATTTTTAAAAATGTGGGCATTTATTTCCTACATGGAAAGAAACTTTGTGATACTCCTCATTAACTGCATCCATGATTTCAATACTAACATCAGGTCTAAACAAATTCAGCTCTTTTAATCTTCTTTACCAAATATTTAGGTGCAAAGAGGAAGGGGAGAAGAATAGCCAAGATTCTGGCTCATGATACAAGAAAAATATTTCAATCAGCCTCTTCTTTCTTGTAATTTTACAAGCTATGTAAAATAGGTCATAAAACTCTTTTATTCATAGCATCGGTTTTGGCTCTGAAGGGCAACAGAATGTGCACAGGCATTTTCTTTCATTCAATTAATTAACTATTAATTATTTCAATTTTATTAATATTTAAATGCTTTTATTTACTTATTAGTTATTTTACTATTTAGTAATAACAACAATAATTTCATTTAGTTTATTACATAACACTATTAGTATAATTATTTCATTGCTAATAATTTAATTATGAAGAAGCATTGCTTATTTTTATTTATTACTCTGTTATTAATAATTTAATCTAATAATTGAATATACCTAACACAGAAGACACAATTTCAATTCACAGTTTACATTAAAAATATCATCATTTTTTCTTTTGTTTTCTTAGCTGCAATTCACTTAATTTACATGCAATCAATAGGGTCTACTGACATTCAAATGACATAATTTTTACAGTACCAATAATTGACTGATCTGCTTTTCAAGGTCAGTGGAAAGGTACAAATCAGACACCAAAAAGGCACGATCATGTGAAAAATAGAGACAACAGCACCGTTAGGCAAAGGATCTTTGAAGGTCCCTTTCAACTGTTCTGTAACTCCTAGGTTAAGTACAAACTCTAATGCAAAGCCAAACTTACCAAGCTTGTCCACACCTTAAATAATCTAACATATGTATCCAAAACTTTTCAACTAAGCCTAAGTTGCCCAAGACTGTAACATGATCTTCACTGAACTGTAATGACCCAAACCAAAACATATCAAAATTATGTTTAGATAACACCTACCTCTCCTGAATGTTAAGTCCATTGGACTGGTTTTCTCTGAGTTCTGTTACTAATGAAACAACCATCTGTTAAATAAAATAAAAAAAATAAATACATTTACTGCCAATAAGCAGACATTAGTTGCATGGTTCTCTGTGTGACTGATGTACTGTAAAGGTTAATAACTTCCCCATTCAGCTATTTTGATTTTAAAATTTTTTTTACTATTGATTTTAAATTAAAGGCCTCCAAATCATTGACTATAAGCACATGCCTGGAAGCGGCTCCAGGACTGGAATACTCAAAAAAAATCATCACAGGCAACTAAAGATATAAATTCAAAGCTGATTAGATAAATCACATTAAATATCTCTGCCAAAACTCTTACTCAGAATTGATACACTTAACACAGAATTCAATCAGCCTTTGTTTAATTAAGTAAATTAATATTTGTAAGCAACTAAATTAAATTCACCTGAATTCCAGATTAGCTTTTCCACACACAAGTTTAATGTAATTTAATTAATCTATTTTAAAACATTAATTCCAAATAATTCTTCTGAGCAGTCCCTTGTAAACAAAGCTATTTACTGAAATATCTGATGGCTTTCCTGAGTCACAGGGCAGCATTCCAAAGTGGATAATCAAACCCATCCAGTGCCTTGTTAACACAGGAGGACATGCACAAAACAGAAATCTTCTCTCTCATTAATTAGCAAGGGTAAATATTATCTTTAAAAAAATCAAAACATGTTCCAAAGCTCTGCCTGGAGTGTGGAATTGCACTGCTCTGGCTGGAACAGCTGAGCTCTCTTGGACATTTCCCAGTGCTACTGATAAATGAAAAAACTTCTGTCAAATTCCAACCTGCACTGTGGTAAATATTCCCTGCTGGGGTGGGAAAAGCTGGAAAATGCCATTTCCCAAGAGCCTCAAATGTTCTTCCTCTTCTTCATTCCACTTTTCCTTTCAATCGATTAAAGGCAATTGTCGAATATGGAATTTCTGTTCAGAAACTCTTTACACAACCACATTTGGAATGATGGAATGGTTTGAGGAGCATCCCATCTTCCACCATCCCAGGCTGGCCCTGGCCACTTGCAGGGATGGAGCAGCCACAGCTTCTCTGGGAAATCCATCCCAGGCCTCCCACCCTCATTCCTTCCCAATATCCCATCTCTCCCTGCCCCGTCTGTGTAAAACCACTCCCCTCAAATTAATTTCATTAATTAATCGAGCCCAGCAGCTTATTTTTATGAACCGAAGGTCCTTATCCTGTAGAAGCTCTGATTTAGTGACACCTTTCAAGGTTTTCCAAAGCCCAGCACAGGCCAGTGCTGATCTCCAGGAGAGAAATGACCTCAAACTGCACAGAGATCATGGAACAAACATCATCCACCCTCTCCAGAGAAGAGGCAGAGGACAAAATACTCATTAATTTGGTTTTTATTTAAATCCCTGAGGCCTCATCCCTGCAGGTAAACAGCACAGAAGGGCACTGAGCTGTCTCTGAGAAAGGAATAATCCACATTTAACTCCACCTGGGCACCAAACTGTGGAATCCCATCAGGCAGCAGCCCAAGAACAGGGCAGGATTGTTCCTGGGAAGGTTCTCAGGAAGAGGAATCCCTCTCTGGAGGCTCCAAAAAAAAAAACCCTGGCACAGCTGTGACACCTCTGGGGCAGCTGCAAGAACACAACTGGGAATGCTGGGATAATTCCAGATGTGAGTTATTCCCAGAGTTACAAAGCCCAGGACACAACAATTCTCTTTTCAGTCTCTCTCTGTGACTTGCACCCATTTTCTAACCCAGAGCCTGGCTTTTCCTGCATGATAAAATCACTTTGGTTGGCAGCTGGAACAGAGCCTTCCTGCACTAATCCCAAATTCCCAAAAAAGCCAAAGCAGTGCAAATGGAACAGAATAAAAACAACGATTTAAGAGCATGCAGGGCTCAAAGCACCACAAATCCAAGAGCTTCCTTTGAGCCCCAGCTCTCTGCAGCCCATCACAATGTGAATAAAACTCATTTTAGGAGGAAGAGATCAGATTTACACTTCCTTCTTACTACCCAAAATTACAAAGGAGAATCATTTTTCTTAGCATCTGTTTGGCTGTCACCCTTATCCTCAATCCACCTTAAAAAGCAAGGGAAAACATTGTGTTTCAATTCAATTTCATAGCAAAACCACACAAACATTTCAGTTTAACAGCTTTAAAATGAGTGGAATAGTAGACAAGCAGCTTTGATTCAGCCAAAGATTGGGAAAAACGTCTGTTCTTCAAAAAAATGACAGAAATATTCCCTATCTGGGAAAACCAGGACACCAGCCACAACATGGTGGAGATGAATATATCAAATAAATATCACTCACAGAGATATTAGGGTGATGGACTCCAGTGCAAGTGGTAAAATTCAGACAGCAACCAAAAAAAGGAAACAGTTGCTCCAGGAATAAAGGAGCTGGAAACTTTCTGGAGTAGAAAACCTCCCAGGGAGGCAGAAATTCTCAAGCATTACCACAAAAGCTCCCATTATTATTCTTATTTTTTTGTTTTGCTTGCAGAAATTTTTATTTTTTTTTTTTTCATTCCACCTGGTACAAGGAGCTGTTTTACTTGGATGTCTTCTCCCAACTCTTCCAAGCCTGGCACCAATCCTAACACAATACCCAACAAATAATCCAGTGCTTGCCAGTGTCCTCCCTGAGCTGAGGGCAGGAATGGCAATGGGTGGTCACACAAAGAGCAGCTCCAGCTCAAATTCCAGCCCAAATTCCCTGAGCAGCTCCTCCAAAGGCTGCTGGCACAGCCTGCAGTGATTCCCTGGAGCTGGGCAGGAAATGTTCCCACATCCCAGCTCTGCTCTCAGGTGCTCACACACACACAGAATTCAATTTACAGCCATTTAATCCCCTTGAACTCCACAGGCCAGCCCGGGCTGGGATCTGAGTGAAACACTCATCGTAGAAAATTAGGATTTTAGTTACCTTGCTGAAAATAATTAAAAGTTAGAAGGGAGTTACCTGAAACTTAAATAATTGATTGTCTGTCATTTTATATTTGCTCAGCTGCACTTATAATGGGAAAAGATGAAACAAACCAGTGAGCAGATCCGAAGGAACACAGACAATGCAACCAGAAACCCACTCTTTGAGAAACTGGACTATCCCCAGAAATCATTTGTATTGTCATTGATAGAAAAGGTCAAGAGTTTAGGGTGAGGAAGACTCGCCTTACTTCCTCCTTTTAGGACCCCTCCCCACAAAAATGACCCCAGACTTAATTTAAGAAGTCAATCAATGCTTAATAGCTATTCAAGCTAATTACCATAGGAAGGGGGGGATGGGAAGGGCTGTTATTATGAATAGGTATTTGTTTGAATCCTTTGTCAATAAATAAACTCTGTGATCACCTGTGATTTTGCAGTGTGCATCAGAGGATTACCTCACAGCGCAGAATAAACATTCACTTTCCAACTTTAAATTGTTAGAGAGTCTTCTGTCCATCACTGTTGAGTATTGGTATTAGACCAATACTCTTATTTTGGTAATTCAGCACCCTGCAGGTGTTTAATCATTGTAATAATTTCTTGTCCTTGAGCAGCCTGAGGAAAGGCTGCTTCCTTGGCTCCCAGCAGGATCCTAACATGCTCCAATGAGTAACTTTACAACTCCTGGTAAGACAAGCCTGTGTTCATGTACAGGGATCCTCTCGTGGCTGTTCTGACCTCAAGGTAGCTAAAACCACTCCTGTGTTTAAAAAAAGTTTGGAATAACATAAAACATCCCAAATCAGACGTTTTTGAACAGCAGCTTCCAGGTGTTGTGGGCCCAGAGGTCCCACAATCCCCACTTTCAACCTCAGCATCCCTTGGGAACAGCTCCACCAGTGTTTTGTTCCCTGAATGGCTCATCCTGATACCCCTGGAGCAGGGAAGTGTTTCTGTGGAGTTTCTCCTCCTATTCCAAGGGCTTTATTTGCTTTCTGACTGCAGCTGGTGCCAGGCAGTTCATAAACAGCTCTCCAGAATTAATAAAAAATTAATACACGCTGTAAGGAATGATCAGAAATCACATGTGACCTCTTATTTATGTGCTTATCCTGCTTTAAAATTCATCAATGTTTAACCAGTACTTCTTAAACCACTTACAAAATGTACACACAGCCACTAATTAATTGCTGCTGTAAGTTTGAATTGAGGCCAGCCCCTACTTTGTCTTACCTGGCCACCAGGTCAGGATGAAAAATAACAGCCAGAGGTGGACTGTAAAAACTATAAAATTACAAAAAAAAAAGGGCTAGGGGAAAGGTAATGGGATTTGTATGGGTTTTGTTTATCATTAATTTTATTTCCTTTGACTTGAATTCAGCTGGATGCTGCTAATTAGGGTTGATATTGATAATTACTTAAAACAGTGAACATAGTTAAATCACTCAAAGGCTTTTCCCTTTTTTGAATATTAAAGATTAAACCCGTCCTGCCAACACCCCACCCCAGTGAAGGAGGGATTTAACACTTGCTGGGAATGAAGACAAATCTGTTCTAATATTTTAACCTGACACATTTTCAAAGGGAATAATATTTTTTTTCCCCTTTTGGATCTTAATTTTTCTCCTTAGTGGTGATTTAACCTGCTGTTCTAGCTCAAACTAAAAGGTAGATTTCAGGTGAGGATTTATTTTATAGAAATGTTCTGTCTCTGAAGGATCCATCCCCAAGTGGCAGCAGGAGAAGGAATTTTATCCACTGCTGGAAGGAAGGAGACAGAGAGAACTCAGCATGTCCAGCTCCCTCTTCAGCAGCCCTGGCTAAAACTGCTGTGGATTTGTTTAAAGTGAAAAAAGCATTTGCTGGTCAGAAATTATCCACAGGAAACATCCAGCCATGGGAACGTGGCTGGTTGGGTTTTCCTGGCAACAAACTCCTCCTAATTTGCAGGTTTGAGTTTTAATGGGGGTGTCAAAAGCCCGGGATGTTTCTGGAAAAAGAGATATTCTAAAAACAAGATGCTCACAAAATCTTTTTGTCAATTACAGTGACAATAAATCCCCTCAGTCTTCAACTTCAGCTGTTCCTCATCCCAAATTAAAGGGGGAGATAAAACTGGAGCAATTGCTGGACTGCTTAAGGATCTTTAGTGAACTCCCATAACCAGGAATTTGTTAATTCTGCAGGACAGGACAGGCTTGGGGTCTTTGTCAAACACCTTCATTTTCCCCTCACTCAACTGCCAAAATCCTAAATTTACAGAACCTCTTGAATTTACTTATTCCAGAATAAATGTGATCTTTCCAGAGCCTGTTTTTTTTTGTTTTGTTTTTTTTTCACATATATTTTGTTAAATAATCATCATTATATCCCCACTGGAGCAGGAGACTAAAAACAAAACTAAAAAATTCCGTGTGGGCACGGCCAAAACCTCCCCAAAATTTGGGGTCTGGGTGATGACAAAGTCCTTTCTTCAGGCTGTTTTTGGACATCTTATATTTAATAATTTAATTAAATTATTAAACATTTAGTTAACATTTAGTTAATATTTAGTTAATATTTGGTTAAATTGTTCTGAATGAGAAAGGAAACCACTTCCAGAATTCCTACCAATCTGAGAATGTAATAACAGGATCCTGAGCTTGGTTTACAGGGATTTATGCAAGCACGAGGCTCTTGGTGACTTCCAACTTAATGGGAACGTGGATTGCACACTTTAAATGGCATTTAAATGGTATTTGACCTTCAATGGTATTTCATAGCATGGAAAAAAATCCATATTTTTAATGCTATCCCCTCAGGATTATGGTCAGTGTTTCATGGAGAGAAGTGTGGAGATGTCATGGGCTCACAAAATTTCCTTCTTTTGGTCTAAGAGAGCTGGAGGAGCAAGGCCATGGTGGAAAAACCTGGGAACAGCTCTGTAGTGGATTTTGTTTGCTAATTTGAAATTTCTTTTTTTGCTTCCACAAGGAGCAAGGCAGGACTCAGCCATAGACTGAGTCAAAACAGAATGAAAAGAGCAGGAGAAGTAGAGCCAAGCTGGGAATTCCTTATCAGCAGCAGGGATAAATATCATTTTTCCTGGAATGATTCCACTGAAATGGAATTTCTTTGAGGGCAGGAATGGGGCTGTTTCCATGTGCAAATCTCCACATGGGTTTGTGGCTGTGGGGAACACACACAGCTCTCCTGAGCCACGAATTCAACCCCAAATTCATCCTCCTCCTCCCAGATGAGCTTAATGCCCTGCTGGAGAAAGGAATGATTTTAGCAGCTGGACAAGTTATTTCGTGCTGTGGAGGTTATTAACCTTTGGAACAAATTATCAGGAAGGTGGAGTTTGCTCTGTGAGTCCTCAGGTGACTCTCTGGAGGCACCTTTAAGTGCAGAGAAATTGCTGGTGGTGGAAACAGCAAAATTTGTCAGCTTGGGTGGCCTTGATAGACAAGGTGGCAAAGCAGGTGGGGAAGTGCCTCTGCCCCACTTCATTTTTCTGTAGAAACAGAAAATCCTGGAATGGTTGGGGTTGGGAAGGACTTTAAAGCCCGTCCAGTGACATTGCCCTGCCACTACACCGATACAGTTTTGAGACTCAGGGCAAAATACCAGAAAAACATGAAACTTTCCCCTACTTCTTCCTTATCACCCCCATGGAAAACTCATTGAGGCAACATTAATGCCACTCCCTCACCTTTTACAGCAAAACAACAGCGCCCAGACCTCACTCTCGAAAATTAATAGAATAAATTTGGGAGCTAATCATAAATAGAGAGAGGTTAATCAGTTCCTCAGATTGTTGAGGAATTTATACACACTGGGACCTTTAATATATTCAACAAAGCAACGGCACCAAAGGAAATACTCATAGATTTTGTTTTCAAATAAAAATTTCTCGTAATTCAAAATCGCCAGTGGGCTCCTTCCTCTCCTGATTTGTACAATTTGTGTTCCCATTGCAGAGGAACCACGCTCTGCCTTCATTTGCCTTCACAAGTGACATTGATGTGGCTTTTAAAGCCAGCAGCCTAACGTGTGATTTAGAGGCTCTGAGAAAGAAAATTATAACTCAGGGGGAAGAAATGGCTGCGAAATTTCCATTGAAATCGTTCGATTTCACTCCGGGGACGAGGCAGCACCTGGGTGGCTGTAAGTCAGTCTCTGTTGCATCTGAATATAGGATAGAGTTTTAAAAGCACTAAACAGCCTTGTGCTAATGCCTGGCCAAGACAAAGCAGAGCTCTCCAGACTGGCTTTTAAGGCAGGAACAAAACAGGCGCGGCTGGAGGCCCTGGAGGCTCCAGACAAAGCTCTTCCCTTTCATGCTGCAGCAGCAGCCAAACCCCAACCCTGCTCCAGAGCCCCCACAGAGGCAGCACTGAAAGGCAGGGCACCCCAGTAAGTGGAGGGGAGGGCAGGGACAGCGAGACAGGAGGGATTTTCAAAGGTTCAGGGGCTGGTTTCAGCGCTCAGGCTCTAATGAAAGTCAACGTGACCTTGCTTCGCTTTCTTCCTTTGAAGCGCAACAGTTTGTGATGAGGAGATCTTTGCCTGCTTACAAATAAATTACAGCAGAGTTTACGACAGCTCCCAGATCCTGCAGCCTCATCCTGGATCTTCCTGCTTGCCAGATCCACAGCAGGGAGGGACATCCTCCAGTCTTGGAGAGAAGGGTGGGGTTTGAGTGGAGAAACTTCCTCCACCACGAGGAAACAGCCTCAGGTTGCACCAAGAGAGGGTGAGGTTGAATATTTTTTTTCCCCAAAAGGATTTTCAGGCTGGAGTCTGCATCCTCACTGGGATTTAAAATCCGTGTGGATGTGGCACTTGAGGACGTGATCAGTGGTGGCTTTGGCAGTGGACTCGGTGATTTCAGAGAGTTTTTCCAACCCAAGCAATTCCATTTCAATTTCCAACCTTTTTGACTCCACGATGTGCACATCCTTGAGTCTGGCAGAGCCCTGGGTTGTGCAATCAGCAGGACACGTCCCAGCACTCCAGAGCTCAAGGAACTGGTGCGGTTTCCTTGGATAATTGGAAGAGGAAGGAGGATCCAGAGCAGCAGACCAAGCTCTAGCCTGAGGTTCTCTTGCAAATTAGAGCTGCAAGCAGCTGCAGACCCACATGAAAGGGAGCAGAGCCTGATTGCCCAGTGGGGTGGTGCATAATGCCAGAAGGAGGGTGTTCCATTCCCATCCTTGCCTCATTCCCACACACTCCAGACAGAGCTGCTCTGAAGCTGGCAGAGATCAGAAGTGGAGCAGAGAGAGGGGTACAAAGTCTTGATCAGCCTCAGTGTTTGTAGCGTTTTCTTTTCCATCCTCTGAACTGTAACTGGGATTTGTTTCCAGACCAGGTGTGGTCCCACCAGGTTGTTCTGCCTTTTTTCCAGTGACTGCACAGCAAAGCTGAACCTGCCCGGGTGATTTAAAGTGCCTTTAATGGCTTTGAACTGAAGGGTTGGATGGGACGTTAGAAAGAAATTCCTCCCTGGGAGGGTGTGGAGGGGTGAGATGGAATTCCCAGAGGAGCTGGGGCTGCCCCTGGATCCCTGGAATGTCCAAGGCCAGGCTGGACAGGGTTTGGATCACCCTGGGAGAGTGGGAGGTGTCCCTGCCATGGCAGGGTGGCACTGGGTGGGATTTAAGGTCCTTTCCAACCCAAACCATTGCATGGCAGCAACAGCGGAAAAAAAAAATAATAAAAAAAAAAGAAATATGTTCAGAACACCAAGGCTTCTATTTCCACAAAATCTCGGATAGATGGGGGTAAAATGATGGCTAAAATATGTCAGTGTTTATTCAGTGTCCTGTCACGAGTGTGAACATGGAACCTCTGCCCTGACCTCGGGAGCTCCTGACCTCCCCTCCCGCTAAATTAAAGGGATAATGATGAAAAGCACTTCTCTCCTTGTCCAGTAATGTGAGAAGTGCCTGGCAATTAAGCAGCCTTTGAGGATGACACTGCTGATTATTTCAGGACAATCAAGTCACGGCAGAGAAATGGGGTTGGAATGGGAAGAGCAGTGTCAGAGGCACAGTTAAACAATGGCTGGTTCTCCTGTCATTCCCACCAATTATTGCAGGAGGGGGAGAGGGAAAACTATTTATAACCTGTCAGTCTCCAGAAACCACAATTATGATGATTTAATTAACACATGGAGAGGCTTTAGGCAATCACATCGTTCTAAATTTAAGAAGCAGCACATTTCAGGCCCAGGATGATTTAGAACATTAACAAATGCTGGTTGAACCGGGGCAGGAATTTGATGGCCTTGTTGGTTCCTTTTAAAGCATCCATCACAGCCCAAAGATAATCCAAAAGGCTGTGGCAGTGAAGGATGGGAGCAGGGAGGAACCAGCAGGGCTTCCAGAGGGATCACACAGAGGGAGAAGCTGGTTTTTAATGAGCACTGGCTGAAAACGAGAAAAACCACACAACTCAAGTCTCTTCATCAAAGCCTGGAAAAATGGGGTTTGCATGGGTGGGAGTGCAAGAGATGGAGAGGGAGCCTGACCTTCCCCATGGACACCTGGAGCTTGCACTCAGGTCCTGCCCTGGCCTGGAGCCCTGCAGTGAGGCCTAACCTCGGGTCTAAGCTTGGGCTGGACTCTTCCATCCCTGGGCTGAGAGCTGGAGCACCCAAACCCAGGATATTGCCAAAGGATTCCCAAATCCTGGGCTGCCCCACTCCTCCCAGGAAATCACACTTCAGGTCTCATTCCCTCTTTCTGGCTCACATTATTTCTCTGTCCTCTACTCCCAGGCACAAAAATGACTCCTTTGGTGTCTCCATGCAGTGATTAAAGCTGGGAGTTGTCAGCTGCTGCCCAAACACAAATAATTCTTACCTTCTTTCACCAGCTATTGTTCTTTAATTGGATTAACTGCCAAGTAACATAAAGGAAAATCCTAATTCTTCCATATTTCACCATCAATTGCCTCTTGATTGGATCAACACTCAAACAACATAAAGGAAATCCCACTCCTTCCACACGAGAACAAAAACTCTTGGCCAGAGTTTACATGGAGGGAAATAAAAATTACAAAGGACCTCCTGCTCTCTGAGTGGCTCTTCCATTCCCTGCCTGTCAAATCTGGGAGCTGGTGATTGTTTTTCCCACTCCAGGAGCAGTTGGAGCCCTGGCCCCACAGCTTTGTGCCCCACTGCAGTTCCTGGGCTCTGCTGCTGCCACGAAGGATGTGCCACGTCCCCTCCACCTTTCACACCCAGTGACTCCACAGCCAGCTCATTCCTCTCCTGGTGCAGCCCCTCTGCAGCTGAAATGCTCAGGAAGGAAATGTTCAGTGGTTTTATTTGGCTAAAGGACTTGCAAGTCTCAGGATAAAACCAAGGATAAAATCAGTCTTCCCCATGAACAAAACAACACCTGCACAAGGACACAGCATCAGAGGCCCCCTTGGATCAAGGCCAGATTGTACATGTTGGTTTTCACTACAGCCTAAACCCACAAATATTATTTTTTCTTTTTGTTATTGTGCATTTCAGAGGAAACTGAATTAAATTGTGTTGGTGAAAGAACAGGGGAAAAAAGGAGCCTTCAGAGCAGAGAGATTTTGCTTAAGATCACCAAGTATGAGATGTGTGAGAAATCAGGAGAATGTTCCTTATCTCATGAGTTTGAAGAGCTTAAAGTACAAATGGAAAGAAAGCCCCACAAAGGATAGAAAACAAAGCAGAGAAGCTCCAGCATCCCCACAAAGCCTTGTTGAAGGATGTTGCCCATGGATGGAGCCTCTGCCTTGCCAACACCCAAGAACTGCTCCTGTTCCAGCCAATTTTATCCTGATGCATCTAAATAGCCCCAAATAAAATCTGTATTTGAGCTAAGAAACAAGGGGGAGTTTTGCTGTAGCTGGACATGCACAGAAGGTGAGAAATCAGAAATAATCAGCAATTTCTGGCCTTCCCTTCCCTCTTCTTGGAATTGCCAATCCATTGCCCATGACAACACCAGGACTGATTCCATCTGCCAGGAAGAGATTCCTTGTAAATTCAATTCCTTGTATTTCCTTGTAAATTAAAAAGGCAAAGGCAAAACAGCCTCTCATGTCATCCCTTCCCTGTGTCCTACAGCTCCAACAAAGCAGAATTCTGCAGCTTGGGACAGAGCTGACAACTCCCTGGGAGCCCCTCAGCACTGATCCACTCAGATTTCAGTGGAGTTGGGAAGATCCAGGGGTGATCTGAGCTCATCTGGCTGCACAAGGGGCAGAGGTGATAAAAGCTGAGCAGTGTCAGGAATTCCTGCCTGGGGAAGGCAGTCCCAGGGTGCTGGGAGTGCTGCAAACACAGATTTCTCACACACATTTCTCATGCCACAGCGTTTGCACCATGGATAACAGGATGGAGGGATGCACACCTCCAGTGCTGGCAGCTCCTGCTGGGAGAGATAATTCCAGTGGCACCAGGGCCTGAACCACAATCCCAAGGGATCTGGAACCTGGAGGTGTTTTCTGCCAGGGGCAAAGGGTCCAAAGGAATGTCCAGGAGCAGGGCAAACCATGAGCACAGCCTTGGTTATTCCCAGCCTGCTCTGCAGCCACTGGATTTCAGGGAAAATTCCCAGCATCCAGACTCAGGTCAGCTCTGTTATGCAGGAGGAGAGTCTCTCCATTTCCAGCAGCAGGACATTTCCTAATAAAATTGTTTGCCCCTCCTAGCCTGTGCTTTGTATTTTATGTGTGTCCAAAATTCAAACCCACAACTGAACAGATTCCTTCCCCAATTCCATGAGTGTTGTCCTGCTGGTGTGAGCTCCACCATAATCTATTCCTTCCTCCTCCTCAAAACACTGGCAGCACATCACAGAGTGCAAGCAAAGGCAGGGAAAGGGGGAAGAGCAAGGAAAAGGGAGATGGAGAGGGAAAAGGGCATCTGTCACAATTCCAGGAGTGCAGGAATGCCTCACCAGGAATGTAACAGGAATAACAAGTGTTATTCCTCCTCTCTTGTACAAAGCTCTTCAGTGCAGCAGCCTCTCCATTTGAGCACCCTCACGGGGCACAGCTTAAACCACCAAGGTTCTGGGAAGTGGCAACATTTGGGGAAGAAGGAAAAAAGGTGAAGAGGCAGAAGAGGGAGGATGATCCCAGCTGGACATCGTGCCTGAGGCTGGGAATCCACAGCGTGATTGCAGAGCTCTGTTAATGAGCTGTCAGCCTCAGGATGGGACCTAATGGAGCAAATGCAGTGCCTGGAATCTGCTCGGGGAATTCTCCCAGGAGAATTTGGGAGAGGTGGGTTCAGCTCCTTCCTTGGCCTCTGAGCTCTGCATCACTGCCAAGGTCTCAGCAGCACCAAATTCCCAAATTCCTGCAAAATTCAGCAAACCCCAAATTCCTGACGAGCTCCTCTCTCAGCCAGGCACCAGAGGAAGCACCGAGTAAGAGTTTCAGAAGTGTTCCACATCCTCCTGCATTTCCTTTCCAAATCTGCAGCCCTCAATTGCTGCAGGAGGCACAGCTGGCTCAGCTCCGCCGGAAACACGGCCAGTCAATTTTGGGAACATCTTTGGGAACTCTCACACTTTGCAAGTGCTGAGCCCAGGGAAATTTTGCCCCTGTGCATGTCTTGGTGCGTCACCTGTGCCTCTCCAGCACAGCTCCCCTTAGACTGGGGTTGTATTTGCAATGCCAAGGGCAAATAAAGGCTCAGAGTGGTAAAATCTGCCCCATCCCTGCAATGTCCAAGGCCAGGCTGGGTCTTGGAGCAATGCAGGGCTGTGGAAGGTCCCTGCCCATGGCAGGGGGTGGCACTGGGTGAGCTGAAATGTTCCCTGCATCCAAACCATTTTATGATTCAATGATTTCTAAAATGTGCCTCCTCTGAGCTGCTCCTCCCACGGGCAGAGCTCTGAGGAGCAGCACTGTCACCTTGCCCTTTCCTGACCCTCCCCATACAAACCCAGGCCTTGGGACACTTGCCTTGGGCTGATTCGCCCTCAGGTCACAGCCCAACACGAATTTGGGTTTCACAGAGGGCTGGAAGAAGAGAGGAGAGAGGGAGCCCCAGCACAGAAGGAGCAGAAAAATTCAGTTAACAGTGCTCGTCCTGAAGGGTCACTGGAAAGGAACCCCCAGTGCTTTGGCCCTGCAGTGAGCACAAAGGGTTAATGAGGAGTTTCTGCTCCCATTCTCCTCCCTCCTCACCTCCAGGTCCTGCTCTTTGCAATGTCCCACCTGTGGGATCTCCCTTCCCATTCCCCCAAGCTCTGATGGACTCACAGCCATGGGGTGCCTGCTCAGCGTTTCTCACAAACCCCTCAGGCTGATGGCCAAAGGAAATGCAACCACTGCTCTTAAAAGAATTTTAAAAATGCAAAATTCCGGCAG
This sequence comes from Alethe castanea, assembly GCA_024734035.1. Lineage (NCBI taxonomy): Eukaryota > Metazoa > Chordata > Aves > Passeriformes > Muscicapidae > Alethe > Alethe castanea. Next base: position 16,545 of record JANRGV010077927.1, read on the forward strand.
TCCTTGAGTGATTTCTCCCACGAGGTCACAACACCCCTGTGAGCTCAGGCTGAGCCCTCAGGGCACCCCTTTTAATGCTGAGTTACAGAAATGGAACCTCACCCTAAACCCTCTCTGGAGATGGAAACGGTTCTGGTTTATCCTCTTTGCTTCTTGTTCCAAGCAGCACCACCATGCTAAATAAATAAATAAATAAATAAATAAATAAATAAATAAATAAATAAATAAATAAATAAATAAATAAATAAAAACAGCATGCCAACATTAAGTTAGGCCCA
>JANRGV010078332.1:0-16782 GCA_024734035.1 Alethe castanea
GAGGAGAGGAGAGGAGAGGAGAGGAGAGGAGAGGAGAGGAGAGGAGAGGAGAGGAGAGGAGAGGAGAGGAGAGTGCCAAGCAGAAGGGGGGTTAAAGCAGCTCCAGTGAGGAGCCAGGCTAAGGGGGAGTGTTCCACGAGTATTCCATGTGCAGGGGTTTCTGTGGGATCAGAGCTGTTTACAGGCTGATGTGCCTGCACCTGTGGGTTGGTGTGGCTTTGCCTGCTGTTCAGTGCTTCCTGAGAAGCTGCTAATATAGCGTGGCTGATGAGCCTGCTGTTTTGATCTCTCCCTCCTTGGAATCTCTTCTAGAGCCTTTAATAAAAGCCCTATTAAGGAAGTACAAGTGGGTGCTTTGTGCTTCTTCAATACCTAATTTATATTTTTAACATTAAATACTCAAACACATGCTTTGAATTTATGCTTTTTTTTTTTTTAGTATAATAGTTTCTTGCTGGAGACTTACATACATTTTCTATCATCTAAATCTTTATTTTCTTTTGGGTTTTTGGGTGTTTTCTCGTACCCTGCCAAGTCTTACACTGAAATTAAGAGGCATACTGAAGGCTTGTCATTCAAATTATTGATGGTAACTTGTCTGTCTGGGGGTGATGGTTGTATTAAAACATTTATCACATAAAAAAAGAAGCATATGGCATTTACAGAATCTGGGCCAATGAAAAAAGAAAGGGTCATGTTCGCTCCCAAAACAGGAGCAAGCATCTCCTGAGGGTTATGCATGGATTTAGTTCAGAGGGAACTGGAGAATCTCATATATTTTGAAATCATGAGGGGTATGAAATCAGCATAAGTTACAGCTGCCCTTAGGTGCTTTCTTTTGAGTGGTCAGTGCCACAATCACTCAGCAGAGCACATTGATCTCACTGACTTTGGCAGAATTATGGAGGGTCTGTTTGCATGAACCATTGCTGAACAATTTATCTGATGTATTAATCATCTCTTAGATAAGAGTATCTGGACTTTAGATTTTTCTTGTAAGCCAATTTGCCTCCCACAGTATTTTGTTGTTATCGAGTTCCATGTAAAATTTTAAAATTCTGGTTTTTTGGGTTTTTTGTTAGGACTTAGGATCCCAGGGTCTGTTTTAAAGCACTCTGCAGTGCAGGCGACTGTGTCAGGGTGTTCTGCTGCCTTCAGAGAGGATGGAGAAGTGCCAGTCTCGATTTCCCCTCCTGACAGCAGCTCTGGTTTGGAAACTGATTTGTCCTCATGGTGACAAATTGAAAAAAAAAAAAAAAAACAAGACTCTGTTATTCCCTTACCTTCCAATTATATAGGAAAAACGTGAACATTTTATTGGAGATTGGAAAAATCAGTACCATTTATAGGGCTGGTGTGGCTGCTGTACCCACTTCTAGCCCTCCCCCTGTGAGACTGTGTCTGTGCTGCAGGCATGGTGACTCAGGCAGGTTTGTGGGTGGCCAGAGCAGTGTCCCAGCCACCTGGAGGATTTGGCTTCCCTGCTGTGCTGAGGGCAAGCCCTTTTTGTATCAGCCAGGCTGTGCCCTCCGGGGAGCCTCCAGGAGAGAAGGACTTGCTCAGACCCTGCCACCTCCCTCCCCACAGCCAGAATGAACCACACTGGGTCAGTTTTTCTTGTCCCCAGTCTCTCCCCAGTACCTAGAGAGCTCTGCAATGCATTTTGCAGGATTTCTCCATCTGCTCTGCCCTTCCCTGCAGCTCTGCGACATTGCACGCTCAACTTCCCGGCACAGAAAACGGGAATTAATGCGGAGAAGTCCATGGCTGGCCCTGCCTGGCCAGCCCCTGCCCTCCAGTGTTAACCTGCTGCTGCCCTCTGCAACACAGACATGGACATGGACACTGTAACCCCGGTTAAGCCCGCTCTTGCTTCCTGTGTACCCCAATAATGACTTCATTTTAATGCATTTTTTGAACTCCAGCGTTTTCTGGAGATGTTTAATTGGGGAGCTCATTCTTCTGGCCTCCTCTAAAGACAATTCTGTGATGGATTCATGCTTTAGCACAAGCCAGAGTGCACACAGAAAATGTTCAGCCGTTCAGAGGTACAAAAAGCAGCAATCTTAGCCTGAAACAATGGTACTGAACTGAAGCACTACTCCTCTTTTCTAGATCTACTTTTAAGATCCCTGTCAAAACAGCCCTTCAAACACATTTGATTGGGTTGGGGCTCATCACGCTGTCACCAACTCACTTTTCATTAGGCTGTTGCTCTCTGTTAGCCTAGCCAAGCAGAAGAACTCAAACACATGCACAAATTAAATCGACATCCAAACTCCACCAATATACAAAGCAATTTAAATGATATTCATTAGAGCGATGACAAGTCCTGATGAGGCTTTCAGGAGCGGAGTCCTTCAGCTTCTGCCGACTCGGTTTCATGGTCATTGAGGCGTAACTGCAGTGACTGTACCTCCAGTTTAGAGAGGAAAAAAAAGCCAAGAATACGACTCTGCTTCCTGACACACCTACCTCATTCTCCCTCTCTGCACAGGTTCACAGCTGAGCACAGGCTCCAGGCTTTTTTTACAGCTCTTCCCAGGCTGTGCACTGCGCACACGCTCTAGCAAAACCCCCTGCCCTTCCCCACCACCTACTAACGTGCCAATTAAAAAGAATTCCATTTTCAAGTAATTTCATTTCACTTGGCTAGAAAGGTCACTAACTCACAACTCTGATGGCTATAAACATGTCCCCAGTTTCTTACCATGCAAGAATGAATTTGATATGTTGAAGCTTAATAGAGAAGTATTTTTCATTGTAAATTGATACTGAAGTTTAAAAGTTACTCTCTCTCCATTTATATTTTTGATATTAAAAAAAAAAAAAAAGAGATGGACACTATCTTCTCCACAGGGAGTGGAATGGGGCTGACAGGTCTAATATAGGCTTTTCCACAGTGCCAAATCATTTGAAATTCATTTCCCTTGCGATCACAGTCCTTACCTCAGGCATCACGAGGTAAGTCATCAGAAAATTAGCTCACGATTTGGTTACAAAGTCCAGTATGCTGCTTGCAAAATTTAAGTGTACGGGGGAAGAAGCTCACATCCTCACCCTAATGTGACTCCAGGAAAGGCCAGTGGGTGACATGGGGGGCACAGCATCATTTTAGGACATCACTATCAGCTGGGAGCTCCACCACCCACCCCTGGCTGGCCTTGCCATTTTTAACTCCTTTCTGCTTGCTCTAAGACAACCGTTTTTTATTGCTTGAAACAGGCTAAGAATTTTAAGAGCATGATATACAGAAAATGTCTTGTTATATTATTACTCAAAAATTCCTTTTTTTGGCATAGCTGCCTTGGGTTGTAATTTTTAATTTTACTTTTTAAGCACTCCCACAGTGAAAGATAGGCACAGAGCTATGGAGGTATGATTTGCAGTTGGGTATTTTCATTTCAATAAAGGTTATATATATGAACTTGATGAGTCGTCTGGACATACCCATCTATCCCAAAAAGTCTATCTGATTTTAATTCTCTTAAAAGATTATTTAACCAGAAGTGCATTTCACGCTATAAATAAGGCAAAGTGAACCAAGCAACAGCTGCTGAGGAAGTTAATGTGTCCCATGTATATGTTGTTATACAGTGATGAAAAACAAACAAACAAACCACTACCCTCACATGTGAGCTGGATATGAAGCATAAAGGAGGATTGTTTTTACATGTGAAAAAGACGGATTTATGGAACACCACTGCTGTATTTGTGTATGTGCTAGATAATGAACTCAGCACGAGCTACATGTTAGTAAATCTTAGTCATCGTTTTCATACTGAACATTTAGTTAAAATTATTGCCCCAAACCAAGGCCTGAAAACAGACTGTAACCTCACCAATTATCCCAGTGCTTTCAGACATGTATAATGATGCGTTAATACATAATTCCACTCGCTTCTGTAAACGGCCCTGATTCCTTCTTCCTTCACTGGTAAAAGATTGACTTCTTATGCAAATGCTCTTCAATGAGGGCTGTAATATTATAGTCTTAAACTTATACAAGGCTTTCATTATTACAGGATAATTACTGAAAACTCAACAAAATGCACTGTTACCACACCCCGACCAACAGAGCCACTTTCATGTTCCGAGATGGCAGTTCCATAATTACTTCTCTTTCTCTCATTTACCTGCAGCAGGTCAAGCAAGGGCTGGAAGGCACATCTTGGCACAGAGTCCCAGGAGAAGAGAATTTACTGGGGTTTTTTCCTGGAGTTTGTATTTATTTACTACAGATACTCAAGGGAGTTACACATTTGTATTTCCATGCTAAAACAGTAACTATCCAATCGACTATTAAGTGCTATTTCATCCTTGGCTAACGGGAAAATCGAGTGCCTTTTAAAAAGTTGATGGTCTTGAATTTTTCTTTCTTTTTTCTCCTTTCCTTGATAAAGTCTAGTTTTATGACCATTCCCTGTGTTTCAGCTCTGTGGAGCAGCATGGGTAACAGACCACCTAGCAAAGCTTCAGCATATTCTTGTGACAAAAAGTTACCCAAACAAAGCAGGCAGAAGTGATCGTAATAATTTGATATTTTTCTAGGAAATATATAAGGCTCTCTGGAGGCGTGCTTTAAAATACAAAATTTATTAATTAAATTTAGCTTTATTACCAGTCGTCTCTGTTGCACTTGCACCACTGTTCCTTTTTTTTCTGTTGCAGCTGAAATAAGAACTTGCAAAATTAAAAAAGGTTCTTCCGTTCAATACATGCCAGTATTTTTTTAAATCTCAAAGTATAGCCAGATTTTTTTTGCTGTCATAACATGCAGAGTCATATCATGTTTAGCTTTATATAGCAAAGTACACAGCCATATTTAAATGCAACAGATAATTCCCATATTGATAACACTAATCTGCCTTGGTTTGGATAAAAAATTGCACATAGTGATTACCACAAAAGCACCCGCATAATTAAAATAATATACTCCCAATTTTAATACAAAAATAAAATATAATGAAGATTCTAGAAAGATTTTGGATTCAGAAAAAGTTCCTTACTCTAGCCTAAAAGTCATATTTCAGTTAATTTTAGATTTCCAACCCACTAAAACTTAAAGATACATTCCCTGAATTTTTTTTTTTTTTTTTTTTTTTTTTGCTAAATGTTGACTCCAGTGAACAGCTCTCAGATCTGGCATATTGATTTCTTGTTGTGAAGTGAGCTGTTCAAGCTCCATTTAAGATTTTCATCTTGCATGTAGCCCTGAGCACATCATAGCACCATAAATTAGTTAAATTGCACATTTATCACAAATGTTATTTTAAGATACTGCGTAAATGTGATGGCTGGAAGATATACAGTATGCTGCAACAAGCCACTGCTTGGGTGGGGTTAGACCAGGGTCACCTTTATACACCTGTGATTTAAAGCTCTTCTCACCCATCACAATTTCATTTTTAACCTCTTTCTTGAGGCATTTTGTTTTCTCTTGCACTTGATCTGCATATTTCTAAATAAAATATCGAATGCAAAGCAAAAGTCGGAAGTCAGATGCTTATTTTAAAATCCTGCATTTATACTTTCATGTTTGTCTAATAGGAAAAAAATTACCTCGACACAGCTAGGTTGGTGATTTGGTTAGCACTAATAGTTACCATGCCAATATACATACCAGTATAAGGATGAAAAGAACATTATTCTAGTTCATTGATTCTCTAAATTCTTTATAATGTGAAATCACATTGGTATGCCAGTCCTGGAGGTTCTGAAATGCAAGCTGAACTTTATTTTAATAAATTTGGGATATTCAGATCCTGACTAGCCATTCATTTGCAAAGTTTCAAGCACATTATAAGAATTACATTTAAAAAGTCCTTTCTGGTGTGCACTGGCAGATCTGGACACCCCGAATTTGTACCTGGTGCATCTCACTGCACTTTCAGACCCAGGTAAGTCAGGCCCAGGAACTGATTTTTACCAGATCAGGGAGGTTTCATCAGATCATCAGATCCCCTGCCTGTATTTTAAGAGTAAATGGAAAGAACCCTGCAGACTCTGCAGTCTCTTGCTTTTACTCCCTCCCGTGTCCCAGATAACAGTATTGCATACAGAGCTCTGAGCATTACTATTATAAGTCAATGGTGCATCTTAAAAATACATTGATTGACAATATATGCAATAATCTGCCAGTCTCCTTATGTGTGAATTTCTGGTTTGCAACCAAATACTATATTTAAGCTGTTATAATTTTCAAAAGAGGAATTCTCTGCTGTAGAGGTAAAAAGTTTGGCTGGGTTTAGACTGAGATCATGTATTTGTAAAAATGTGGACAGGCACCTGGGAGGCTCCAGGGAAGACTTCAGCCAGCCAGGTTCTCTTTCCTCACTAAGTGAGGGACTCCTGGGATGGTACAGTCAACCAGTAAAACTGCTGTGGTTTTATTGCTGGAATTTGAGCTGAGGCCATAAACATTGACACACAAATGACCTTATGATCAGACACAAGCGTGAGCCAAAAGAGGAAGAAAAAACCCAAAGCCCTGATCCCATTCACTTGGTCCACCTAGCAGCATTTGCCATAGAATGAACAGAACACCCCAACACATTTTTGAGACATAGTACTGGCCTTTAACGTTACAGAGAAAGATGGAAAAATGGAAAGAAGGACAGAAAGGCAAAGAGAACCAAAGAATTAATTACTTGCTTACTGGAAGACGGTGGATTTTTTTTAAAAAAAGAAAGAAAACTGCACATTTGACATTGGAATGGCTGTTCTCATTTAGGATGCTGAAGTTCTGTAATGGTGGGTTTGGTTCCCATGTAACCATCTCTGGACCCAGAATTCACCTGACTGGCAGAAGACATCACTTACATGCACAGTAATATGGGTGTTTGGAGATGCAAATTGTTTCCAATGGCTCTGATGGGATGACCTGTCAACACCAGTAAAAGTCTGTCATTGTTATATAAATGCTCCAGACTGTTTGCTTTTCTTTGGTGTGCTCATTCACCTCCTTTCCCCCTCTCTACCTGCCGGCAAAGCTGACTGGCAGCAGGTAGGGCCAGAAGAGGACTCACTTCAAAACCACAGAGCTGAAGTCAGTGGTCTGAGGTTCCTTCTCCTGTCATCTGGAAATGCTGGGTAGGTGGAAAGGGATTCTCTGAGCTGTGGAACACCCTCGGGTGCAGACTCTGCTCAATGCATTCAGGAGGAAGGCGGGTGAGCAGCGCTGCCTGCCTGGGTCTGAACTCACAGCAAAACACCTATTTGCTTTGCCATGCACTGCTGCTAGCCCCCCTCTCCACAGCCAGCCTTACCTGACGCTTAAAAGGGAGTTATAACGCTCATTTATCTCTTCTGGGGGAAAAAAACTCTGTTAATGCAGCCTTTGAATAAGTGCTACCCTGCTCTTTAAATGCTAAAGTTCACTAAAACTCCAGTGATTTATGTGCAGCTTTTGACTGCCAGCACCTGGCAGATGAAGAAACCTACTCAAGCTTCAGTCATAAACAGATAGCATACAATTTAATTTTAATGTGCTCGTTAGTCGTAGCACATTTCAGACATAATTGTGAACGCAACACAAAATTATAGCAAAAAGACAATTTTAATGCTGCTGTAGAAAAAAAGGTTATATGAAGAGTCATATAATGGTGCTTCATTGTCAACAACAAAACAGGGCACAGAGTGCATTACAGTGTCTGTGCTGTTTACATGCCAATATTTTATACATAGATTCTCATATGGTGTCAGCTGTCAGTTACTTCTGCAAATTAACTGCCAAAAATGGAGACGAACAGAATCACTTAGTGTGCTGGTAACCACGGGTTACCTTTCATATGCCTAAAGATAAAGCTGCAGTATGGAATCTTGGGAGAATAATTAGGCAGAACAAAACAGAAAGTTACCAATTGAAATAAAAAGGCATTCTACAATAGGAAATAACAACCAAGAGCGCTTATAAATAAGTAAAAGAGGTTATATCACAGAATGCCTCATAACTTTTTAAGCAAAGTATTACAGTACAAACATTTTAAAGGCTTTATCAATGTTTAGGAAATACAGTACAAGTTTTTCAAATAGATTTAACCCTTTGAGCACTGAGTTTATTTTGAATTTTCTCTTTTTATTTTATTTTTTTCTTTTTTTTACTAATAAATACCTTTAAAAGTCATGTTGTGCAAAACAGTTAGAATGCAGGCCAGGAATGCAGTCCGTGGCTTCTGTTTCTTCAGACAATTAAAAAGAAAAAAGAAACAAAAAAGAAAACAAAAAAAAAACCCAAAAAACAAACAAACAAAAAAAACCAAAAAAAAGACCAAACAAATGATAGCAACATCAATAAATATGTATAATTTAAACATGAACCTCTCTTAATATAGATGTACTGTATAGCAAAACAAAGCAAAACATACTTTGCTTTAAGAATAATGTTTCTGAATACTTTATAAATGCTATCTGTGGTATCTTTTATCACATAATTTACAATGTTTGATTGTTAAAGGAAAAACCGTTAGATCTAAAAAAAAAATGAAATATACACTATATATAGGTACAGTTTATACCTGGGACTTATCAGGTACAAACCCTGCTGCTGCTAAAAATGCTGAAAGAAAAAGAAAATGGCATTAACCACAATCACATTTTCCATAAGAGATTTTGAAATCTATACAATATATACATCTATGTTTCAATGTGAAAATTATATTTTTAAATTTCAAGGTGTGAGACACCTCTGCATAAATGGAGGTTCATATTAGTAATCAGAACTAAGCTAGTAAGGGTCTAAAAAAAAAGCATATTCTTACATTTTTTACCAAATTAATGCAAAAGTGCTTCAAAGTACTCAGAGGGCTAAAGATTATAGGGTGAGAAATACCAGCACACTTAGGTCACATGAAAAAGTGCACCAGAATTAGTTATAAATGCTTAATTAAACTGTCTGTTAATGCATGCAGCTTGATGCATCAGAGGGATGCACAGCAACTAAATCCAATTTACACAAAGTTCCAAACACTTACCACTGCATTTTAACCTTCATATTTTACCAGTAACAACAGCTGATTATGCACCTCTATTTAAACACTGTACAGTTATACAAAACAGTTCAGCCCAGAGCGACTCTGGAGTTAAAATAAGAACATGTGCCAAGAACTAAACAGTAGCTTTAAGGCGTCTTTGACAGTTTTCCTCAAAGCAAATTACAGTTATTTTAATCAAAAGCAAATGCTACTGCTTCTCTAACTCTGAAACATACAGAAGATGATCCTCTGGTGACTTCCCATGTGTTTTACTAAGATGAAGTTTAACAGCATGCTTGCTTGCAAAAGTCCTGTTACAAAGTTTGCACTGATAAGAAGTTCCGATATCTTCCTCTGGAGAGGACGTCACCAGTTTTTCAGACGGTGACTTTGCTTGTGCTATCTGATTGTTAATCTGTTCACTGGACAGTTTGGACAAGTCTCGTAACCTGAAACCCAGATGCGATTCAAGATGACTGATATAAGTTGAAGGAGTTCTGATCTGTGAAGCACAGTCATTACAAAAGAACACTGGGTGCCCAGTGTCCAAATTTTTAAGGAACTTAGTTCCCCCCGTCCTTCGAAGCTGGTATTTCACATTGGCCAGCCAGTGGCTAATTGTGGTCATTGAGAGTCCCGTAAACCTGGAAATGTGCATTCTTTCTTGAGGGCTCAAGTCTGACATGATGTATTTCCCCTCTGAAGTCTGCCGTAAGCTGGCTGCAAACTGGGCCTGCAATATGAGCAAGTGCTGAGGGTTCCAGTTAGACTGACGTCCCTTCCTTTTCTGAGCTGGTGTACTCTCTTCTGGTTCCTCTATTGTGGTACCATCAATGTCAGATTTCTCAGATATGCTGGAAGGTGTGGAAGATTTTGATGTGTGACTTTCTGTCAGGTTCTTCAGCATATCAGATATATCTGACAAGGCATTCTCGCGTAGCGGCGAGTTTGACATGAATGACACGACTGCAGATGTCTTTGCTGTTGTCACTGTAGATGAAGAAGATGCAGAAGATGTCGATGTGGATGACAAAAGCGCTGAACCCAAAGAGCAGCTTTTGTCACTCTTGCCTTTCGTCAAATCTATGGGTTGGTCATTGTTGACATGATAAAAATAACGGTCTAAGTGGTCTGATTTTTTGGACTGTAGAGGTGGGGTGGCCACTGCAGCCTTTTCTGCCAAACTGTTGCTCATTTTAAAAAGCATGCTCATTGGATCCAGAGCAGGCAAGGATGGCTTTGCTGCCTTGCCAAGGTGAATATTCATGACTGATTGCAGCGCACTTAATGGATTTACAAATGGCTGTTCGGGAGGGTGGTCAGTGATGATGGCTGTGCTGCTACTTAAAGAACCTACAATGGATTTCATAGGCTCTTTCCCATTTTCCACAGGTTCTACAGTTGGGCTATCTTTGCAACCATCTCTCTGAGGAACTGGGCTGTTCTGCTGGCTTTTAAAGCCACCATCATTGGGGGGCTCCATCTTAAGGGGTTCACTGACTTCACTGCTGCACGGCGAAGGCGTCGCACGCTTCAGTGGGGAGAGCTTTCCTTCGGGCTCTTTCATCTTCTCCTCCACTTTAGCCACCTTCTCAGTGACCTTCTTCACCAACTCTTCCATGGCATGAAAGTTTGTTTTTGGCACGGGTGAGGTCTGACTGCTGGGTGGAGACACTAAGGGCTGGTTTTTAGTTGGTGATACTAGTTCAGTGTTTCCAAACATAGGTTTTAAGGGTGTACTCTTCCCAGATGAGCCCAAGGACAGCTTCATCATATTAGGCAGCTGGTAGGCAGCATGAATGCTGGGGTAGCCACCCCAGCTCGGTGTGCCATTCTGGGCTTTGTTTATAGCTGATGTAACCGTGTTTTCTAAAGACTTCAATATATCTAATCCCCCCTTAGGGCTTTCTTCTAGGTCATTTTCAGTCAAGTAATGGTATTTTGAGGAGATATCATACTTCTCCTCATCTTCACTTGACTTCTCTTTGTCTTTCATTTTGTCATCAGCAATGACTCTTTCCTTATCTACTTCTTTTTTAATCTCAACATTTAATTTAGGGGAAACACTGGAAGGTGTGTTGGAAGGAGATGTAAAGGTGGTGGCAGCTAGTGGCACAGACTGGACCTTCTCATCTACTAAGGATGTTATTGTTGGTGTGGCTGGGGCTTCTATAATTGGTTTCCCTTTTTTCATGGCAGAATTAGTGACTTTGATAAAATGTCCCGTCACCATCATGTGAGCCGTGAGCTCCTGCAGGGTGTCATGCGAACTTCCACACTCCATGCACTTCAGAATCTGAGATTTCCTTGCCTCAAAGTGCCAGGCATAGCTGGCACCGTTCTGGTGACCGTAGCGGTTATTTGGTGTAATGTAGGGATTGGAATTCTTTTGAAGTGCATCGTTACTATCTGAGATTGTGGCTTTTGGTGTCCCAGCCGTGGAGTCTGGAGAACTTGGAAGTTCAAGCTCCAGTGATGCTTTCTTTCTAGTAGCTGGGATAATTTTTGCTGCTACAGGGGTAACAGGTTCCTTCAGAGGCACTTTTTGGTAGTGTTTTGTTTTGATCATATGAACACTCAAATCCTGAAGAGATTCAAATGAATGACCACAGTACATACACTTTAGCACTTTCTGGGCATCTTCTTTCCCCTCCATTTCAAGCAAAGAACGTTTGCGAGGTTTGGACCATCTTTTGGGGTTATTGTTATCTGTTTCATGGTTGTCATCTCGATAATGTCCTGTTTCGTTCATGTGCACTGTTAATTCTACTAAAGTATCATAGGCAGCACTGCAGTCTTTACAGCGGAATTTACTGGCTCCAGTGAATATAGAGCCATAGAGCTTACTGCTCTGTCTGTACAGCTGGACTGTGCTAAAAAGGCTCGGTTCAGGCAAAATTCTGCTCTGAGAAACTTGCTGCAGTGTTTTGGCCATCGCAGTCTGGTGCCAGTCAAAGCTGCCACTTCCACAACTGCTGCTGCTGCTGCTGCTACTGCTGCTGCTACCGTTGTTTTTTTCTGAAATTGGCTGGTGAAGGTTCAAATTGAGATTGGACCAGTAGGAATTGGAGAGGAAGTTGTTATACACGGCCTTCATTTGTTCTAAACTATCAGACACCGTAGAGTCTTCCAGTGGTATGGAAACCTCCTTGTTCTCTTCCTCATTTTTAATGGAGCTGCTCTCAAAGTCTGCCATGCGGTCACTTGTCTCACTGATGTGGGACTCACTGTCCATTTCATGGCTAGAGAACTCAGCTGCTGGAGAGTTTTGGTAGCTTTGGCAGTTCTTACTGAAGTCTTTTTCTGGACATGCATACTTTGCTGAAGGCTCCCCATCAACTGCATTTTCATCAGGTTCCACATCTTCTTCCACCAGCGCTGCAGCTTTTAGTTCGTCTGAAACATAGGCTATTATGAAGAGAAGAAAACACAAGTTAGTTTCTGCTCATCATTCTTTTGCTTTAGCCATAGAAGTGTACTTATTTGTAAAATTAAACAGTTAAAATTTAGTGTTTCTTCAGAGCAAGAAAAAAATCTGCTCTTCAAACATAATTTGCCACCTTATTCTTCTCAAGGGGCAACAGCTTGAAATTAAAACTAAATTTGAAATTAATGAAGCACATTCTGGAGGTGGCATTCATTTCTAAAGTAATAAATTACTTGTATCAACCTCAGAGACAGCAGTTCCTGTCTGTCAATTAATATGTCTTATGCTTCTCCTACCCCTAATGCATTTCTTAACAGACAGATTCACAATTTAAATTAAGCAAGCATTTTTTGCTCATTACAGTTTTGAGACTCAATCTTTAATAAATATAGTGCACAACAAACATCAAGAATTTCTACAAAGTAAAAAAATTGCCAGTTAAAATATATTTTTAAAATTAGACTTTTTAAAATTATCATCATTAACCATGTCACATTTTAGCAAAATTAAATTTTAGTTAAATGGTTAATGGTTAAATGCAAATGATGTAACCTTTGGAAACAGCTCATTCAAAGCAATTTGAGGATATTCTTTATGGGTGCAACAGATATCCCATTCCCATTTATACACAACTTCCTCAACAAGAAAGCCTATGCAGAATTATGTCAGGAGCTTGTTCAATGAAATTGGTATGCTGCACTCATTCTTGCTGTATAAATATATACAAGACCTTCCAGTGGACCTTACAAATGTCAAAGTGTTTGCACTTTAGACTACTTTGTCAATATTTACTCAGCATAAGCTACACGGACACCCAACAGGGATCCTGTCTTTTTTTCCCCTCAAGTAGTGCAACTGGTGATGTAAATCTAAGATACTCTTCTTGAATAGGACAGTTAGCAACTGACAGTAAACAATTTTTTTTTGGTGCTTCTGTGCTTCTGTTTTACATATACTAGGTCTACCCAAGTTTTGCCTTTAGGCAAGAAAATTTTGGAAACATTAAAAAAAGGAATCATTAACTAATTAAAATTATCTATTTCTATATAATGCATTAATTTGCAGGAAAGCAAAAATAGAATATGACTCTCTTCAGTAGAACTTAAAATCTCTCACAAAGATATTTATGAACTGAAAAACTTACATTTTCAGTATACTCTGTGGTTCAAGACACCTGACATTTGACCTTCCCTGCAACACATCTGGAATATATAGGGTACTTGTATCTTGAACAACCTATAGCTTGTTTCTTCAGGCAATAGTGCAGAGAAGATAGCAGTTTACACCCCAAAAAGCCCTACTTTAACCAACAGACTGAAAAATGTAGAACACTACAGTAGGTATCACACACATGGTATTAAACCTTGCAAACTTCTTGCAGGGAAAATATGTTTAAATGTTATCAGAAAACCACAAGAGACAAAACAACTGTTAAAGTGACAATGAAATCAGGCTTTTAGTTTCACATGGAGTATTTCTTCATTCAGTTAGGTAATACAAAATATTCACTACTGTTCTTTCACATGGATGAATGGTAGTAAAACTTCCTCCAAGCATGTAAAGTTAAAATCTGATCCTCAGAACACAAGTTAAACCTTTGAAAGCACAAACATATCACATAAGAGCAACATATAATATTGATTAAATACTTCAAATAATTTCAATGCAGAAAATTCAAGCAGCAAAATTTAAAATTTAGGAGCATAGTTTGGAAGAATTATGTTAAAAAATTTATCATAAGATGCTTCAAAGGTGCTGGTACAAAGATCAGACTTTGGAAACAAGTATACCATTCTAATGAACTAGAGCTGTGCTGTTTTGGTCTATTTTATGCTTTTTCAAAACATTTTGAGAAAAAGTATTATTATTTTAGGTATACCAAAGACACAGCAGCAATTTGAAGTAAGGTTCAGCATCTGTCTACAAATACTTGCAACAAAACTAATACATAGAATTGAAAAAGTGGATTTTCAGAACTTTAGGAAAGGAGACCAAAGCAGTTCAAATTACTCTCTAAAGCTGAAAAATTTTGGATAACTACTGATAATGTGCAGACAACTGACTGTTAACTGCCTCTCTCTTAAGCACACCAAATCCTACTGAATAAGGAAGGATGGACGAAAGGAATCATGGCATGAAACTTCTGATTTGGAAGCAAATACACACTTTTCCTATTCCACCTTGTGGAAACAGATTTTCTTTTACAACTTCTTCTTTGCCTCTGTTTTGAAACCGCATAATAATTTCCTTTCCGCAAAGTAAAGAACACCCAAAGTTATTACCACACTACCTGCCTTAAAGACACCTCATTGACACCTGCAGGCTGGGGTGCCACACCAAGGCACTCCGAGTGTGCCTGGCTTCAGTTTTTTCTGGCTGCTGAGCACCAGTCTGAGTTTGAGACACCCAGTCCCACCACCACATCACATTCCAAATCCAAAGGCTTCATCCCTGCACACCAACACAAACAGAGGGTACAGGACCAACTCCCTAATTAGTGTGTTATTCTTTACATTTTTATTTCTCTTACTGCTGAAGTCTTATGAATTTTGTTTGAACTGAAAGACTTGTCACATTCACAGCTTTTTTAGAGACTGACTTTTACATTAGGGAAAACCTCCAGCATGCGGCTCATTTAAATGTAAATCTATTTACCTTTCATGCTTTCTTTGCCCTTTTCACCAACTATCAAGCATATTTGCGTGTTAACCAGGAGCTGCCTCCTCTATAGCTGTTCCCCCTCCTAAGCTCAAGTTGTGAAGCCAACTTGTGACATCAGTCTTTGATCCAGAAATGCAGGAAATGAGGCACAAACGACAGTGTGGAATTTAACCCACAATCTGCAACTTTGAAAAAATGACAGTTCCAAGGGCTCGTTCTGCTCCTTCCCCTGCACGAGGAGAGAAGGGATGAAACCTGGTCCAGAGAAAGGTGTCCCTGCTCACCACACCCTGCTCAGGGGCAAGAAATGGTCTGTGTGAGAACAGAGGAAGGTAACAGCCTCACTGCACCAGAAACAAGGACAAGGAGGCCCATAGCAAAGAAATTTCTTGTTTGGTGAAGTACCTACAGGAGAAGCAAAGAGAATGTGAAAGGAGAGAATAAAATCAGGAGGAGATGGTAAAAAGGTTTTCCACTGTGATTCACTGTCTGGAGGACAGACTGTTTATAAGAAGCACTGTCACCAGCTCATCCTTACTTAGCCATTAGCCTATTATGTAAAAAGAAAGAAAAAAAAAAAAAGGCCAAAAAAGACTCGTAGTTTGATATTTTTCAAGTGCAGAATAAATGTTTGAACAGCAGGGCATCTGTAAAACTGTTCTTCAATGCCTCAACAGCAAAGTCTGAGGGGAAAAGAAACAACTTTAAAGGCAATTCTAGTGGCAGAAGTTAACAAAGGTGGAAACAGAAGAAATTAGGCAGTTCTGGGTTTTGTTTTTCTAGATAAAAAGGACCAAAAAAATCATAGTTCTCAAAAAAGTGTTTAGTGTACATCTCACAGGGCACCATAACCCACAGGAAATTGCCTGCAAATTGAGCAGTGGTGTCACTGTGACACAGAATTTGACAAAAAGGTGGAAAGCTGTTGCCTGGCATGGCCATCAAGTTTCTAGAGAAATGGATACCAGAGGTGTTCAGAAACATCTTGCAGGTACAGCCACAGAGAGGTTGAGAAGAGACAGTTCCCCCATTAATATTTGTTCTAATTATTAACTAAAGTGCTAAGTAACAGTGAAATTAACACATTTGATAACAATATATAGCAGTAAGCTGTGGTATAATGCAATTCATTTCCACACAAGAGGGAATTACCTTCATAACTGAGCTATGGATCATTTCTTTGCCAGTGGAAATAAATTGTGATCCATCACTGTCCAAAATTATCTACATATTGCATAGACAGTAATAAACTCATATACCTGGCTCTGCACAGACACCAGGGGTCTGCTGCACGAGAGAGGTACCAGCAGCCCACTGTGTCTCTCCAGAGGCAGAGAAGCTCTGTGGAGCCACAGCAGCTGTCCCTGCTGATGTCCTGGGCTCACCAGCACCACAGCTGCCACCTGCACCCGTCTGCCAGAGCTCCTCTGCAGCAAAACCCTGCATGGCTGTCACCCCCTCCACGGCAACACCCCCCTGTGAATGGCTGGACACACCTCTCCTCGAGATTGTTTGGAAGTACAGGACCACAGCACTAAAGGTGCATTTTACTGTTCTCCAAAACCCAATTTTATGCTTATTTTTTCTCTCATTTCCTGAAAAACGCAGCTAATCTTTTTAGTAGGGGACCCTGATGTTTTCTTGGAAGGCACAAGGCCAGGTGTAACAAGAAAATTCCTGCAATGACAAAATAAAGAAAAAGATAACTCCAAAAGCAGATTG